>VZRU01013140.1:135208-206657 GCA_013398155.1 Pedionomus torquatus
AAAAAAAAATAGAAAGGGAGGCAGAGGAAAATCCGCCTATAAACGAGACACATTTGGATCTTACTGCCTGAATCGAACAGTTTTTAAATGACAACACACCATCAACAGAGTAACTTCTGTATTTATACTGTCTCTCCACTACCCATAACAGAGATTTTTAAGAATATGGTGGTTGAAATAGGGGCACATGACGTTTGCTCATCTTACCTGGCAGAATCTCTTATTCTGGCTAGCAATGAGACTGCTGGTTATGTAGCTATCAGTTCCACTGACGTTACAATTTCCCTTTCTCAAAGCAGCAATAACCTGTCACTTTACACTGTCCTTTCTCTGACCCTCTCCTGCCTGTCTGCTCATTTTCATTCTTATTGACAGGACTTATTATTCCTCCTCCCAATTCCAACTAGCTACCCTTTTGCAAATAGTAGTATCAACTATGTGGTCACTAGTAGTATAGGTCAACAATGTTATTAATATCGCACACACTGCTGGGAGCAGATCAAACAGCCATGCTTTAAAATATTAGTTTTGCAAAGGTACCGTGAGTCAAATAGTTGCAGTTTTCTTCACGTTATAAAATGTAGTATTGCAAGAACAGACGCCGAGAACTGAGTGCTAATTACCAGCCCAATAATTTGGAGGATATGTTATTTTTTCTTGTTGTTTTCATACATAAAATAAAATAAAACCATAACAGAAGGGTGCTGTATCTGTGTTTAAAGAAGGGGTTGTTGGCAAACACCATAGCTCACTTCTGCTGAAATGTACACAACTGATATATGCAGCCCAGAAAGCTGGCACCAGGGGCTTACAACCTTAATTTGCCTGCAAGAAGAAATGGAGATTTACCTTCAGAGCACGTTCTTGATTGTTTTCAGCAGTCAGATGTCTCGTGTTGTTTGCTGAAGTCTGGTTTTGCTCTTTCAGATGATGAAGCTCCTGCTCCAGCCGTTTGCACTGCAACGAGGAAAGAATCCCATTAAGTAGAGGAGTGTGGGCATATTTTTTTCAACAAGCCAAATGAATTAACGTAAATAACCCCATCCCCATTTCTGCAGTAGAGAAAGCGTCAGACAAAAGCAAGTTACATTCCCAGATCAGTACTAGAGCTATGTTTTCTAAATTTCTGGTCCAATTGTATGCCAAAACAAGCTAAGTTTAGTATCAGATAAAGATATTTTTCAGAATGTTTTAGAAAGTCTTAAAAATTACAAAGATGCGAGGCTGAAATTCTGCTCCTAGCTATGCCTATATAATGATGGAAGTAAGTGGATATAAAGGAAGAAATACGTGCTTTTAGAAAAGCAAGCAAATCATAGACCCTCCTCCCAAATCTAGGACCCAGCATTTTACCAGAAAATATACATGTAATTTTTATACTCATCTTTTTTACACTAAGAGATTACTCTAAATCCCAAACACACATCATATCTTGAAAGAAAAGAAGCTTTAAGATTGTTTTGTTTAAATATTTAACTTAATGACAAAGAATGAAAAATTTAACATTTGCTACTGTCTGCATACATTTATATACTTACTGCTGTCAGCAAAACATCTATTTTAAAGATTAAAGACCTGCAAATTGTGAGCTAAATTATATTTCATTGTTTTTTTATGGTAACCGTAAGAGATCTTGCCCAGCTACCCTGGTTTGAAAGAATAATTACTTGTCAGCAGACAATTCATTGTCTTATTAAAAACCCACTCTGATTTGCAAAAAAAACCCCAACAATCCAAAAAAAGACAATGTACCAGCAATCTGCAGGCAAACAATTGTTAGAACTAGGGAAAAGCACAACATGGAAAGGAACATTTTAAAACAGTATATTACAAACAAGTGGTTTGGATAACACCACAAAAATCCAAAGCTGACAGACTCCATTGGAACAAAAGACAATTAATTGATGAAAAGTATTTTAATAAATAATTTCTGAGAACACGAGTAAGAAAGGAATGAGGATCATGATATAATCCCATGGAAGTACTATTGTCTCAAATGAAAGAGCTGGAAACATCAGTTTCTTGTGCTATTTTAGTGACTGTGGAAGACACAAAACTGAGCTCCCCATCAAGTGTACACAACCTATTTCTGAGCAATTGAGTGCATGGGACAATGAAGCATGGCTCATGTCAACCCTAAAATAAGGAAAAACTGTGAAACAGAGAGGTATAGGACTGCAAAAGTTGTAACTGAAGTCTAAGTAAAATAGGCTTGTCTCGAGACAGAAATTTTAAGAGACATACCAATACATACAATATTTAAACACAAAGTCTGTAACAATGTACTGCACATCAGGTATCCAGCATAGTATATAAACCAGCATGATTCAATCCTATATTTGAATAAATTTTAAATAATTGTAGGTGTCCAGGAGTACTACTAAAAAAACTCAATTCATATATCTGCTGTATTTGATTACTTCTGTTAGAAATCTGGGCTCATTTCTAATGGGATTACTTATTTTAAAGGCAGCAATTCTCCCTGGCCTAGTGCATTCTCTCAGTGTCTGTTGTGAAGAACTCTGTTCTTTAGTACACGGTTCCACTTTTATTGCAAGAAAAAGAGAAAAAGACACCTTCACAGAAATTAGGGAAGTACAGGAAAAAATGTTAAGATACATTCGGTTTCAAATATTTTTACAGATCTAAGATATTTAATGTCCATCTCACACACACAAAAATCACAAATCACAGAATCACAGCTGTAATTCTTTTTGCAGGTCCAGCATGAAAATTATGTATCTGCAGAAATGAGGACACTGATAAAACTATTGAAGAAATAAACCCAGATTATGCAGATTTTTTTTTTCTATCAGCTTGTTTTTTCTCTAGGCTACAGGATCTAACAGCCATTTTAAAAAATAAAATCAATATACGACTACAGGAATTATCATGGCACTTTACACATTACATCATGTAATGTCAACAGGCCTCTCACTTTTCTGCTTTGCCAACACTCTTCTTCAGAACAGTGCTATGGAATTCCCAAATTGATAACAACACAGGTTTCTTACCATAAAGATTATATAAAAAAGGCTAAAATATCAATATGGTTTTAAAACATGAATTTATATTCATGCTATTCCCTTGACTCTAAAAGAGAAGTGGAAATACCCTAAGAGCAAAACCTTGATCTTGATATACAGAGCAGGTAGCACAACCAAGCGTATGGACGTGACATCACTTTGCTCTCGACTTCACTCCTGTGAAGGCAAGACCATGAAACAAACAGCAGAAGTACAAATCTAGTGTCACACAGCATATAGAGCGTGTACAATAAAGATACAACACAAGTGATGTAAAATGGATGGACCTTCCTATCAAGTCAAACTTGACATGGTTACCTTTACATCAAGCTTGGTAGCATATTATAATCCATATTTAATTTCATTTCCACTAAGAATGTTGATAACTGAAAAAAACTAAGCATATTCAATCAGCATACTGCTTGAATCCATTTTGAGGGTATCACTGAAAGAAATAGTGATCTAATTTGAGCTGTGCACAGAAGTACGTCAATACATTGGAAACAATGTGTTAATAGAAGATGCTTTTATTTACCAAGAAAAACATACTTATTTCTAGCTGTCTAGGAAGTAAAATCTTTAATTATCCTGTTTCTGAAAGCATTATAGTAAGACCCTTAAATGGCAAAGTCGTGCATGTCTTACTAAAATTTTATAGTCTATGACACTTTGATATCTGAACAACTTTGAAAACATTAAAATAGCATTCTAAAAGCAACCACCCTTTTTAACAAGAGCATATGAAATTTTTGTGTAATCTTGCTGTAAAGAAAATTTTTAAAAATAGAATTTAAAACAATGCAGCCCTTCTATTCATTTGAGCCAACATTTTTTGAATTCTGTGTCATTGGTTGTTACCAAGGTCCAATAAAAATAGATGTTCTTTAAAAGAACATGTGTTTTTATTGGTTCACTCCATGGCTCTAAAATGCCAACAGCTGCAAGCAAGAAACTGGATTTCCTTCTAAAAACATATATAAAAATACTTTTTGGAGCACAGTGAAAAGAAGACATCGTCCAATTCAGTGCTGGCAAAAAGGAAATGTTGGATGTATCATTTTAAGAAAGCTGAAAGCTAAAGGAAGTGTTTCATTTAAAATATTATAAATAAGAATGTCTAAATCCTGTTATCCCAAACTTGTGAAAATTCATACTTGGGAAACATTCAAGCAGAATCCTCCTAAAGCCAGAGACAAAATATTTTATGCAACACAGGTTGCCTAAACATCTGATCTGAGGTGTAACTGTGTGCTTAAATGGATGTTTTCATGAATTTAACACTTTATGAAAGATGGGCTGTCAATTGAGAAAATTGCTTCTTTACCTCAGATTCTTTGAATATATCAAAGAATATGAAAGCAGTGTAGATGGATTGCAAAGAGAATACACATTGATCAGAAGGTTAAAGACTTTGCAAAGTAACGGATATTATAGCCTCACAAATGGTAACATCATTTTATAAAGACTTCAAACAAACAGTCCACCAAGAATTAGCTTCATCATGTGGTCAACTGTGTTTATTCAGAGTCCTGCACCCAGAGAGGAAATACTGAAGATAAAAAAAAAAAAAGGGAAGAACCAAATTGCTTAAACCAGATAAAAGGTCTCCTCTCTGAATATATTTCCCACAAAAAGTCTCCCACCTTAACTAGCCTCATTCAGGTGACAACGTACTTGTCAGACAAGGAACCTCTTTAAGCCTACTCCTAGTGTTCCTTGAGCAATCATCAGAGACCAACCGTACAGTTTTCACTGCAACATCATCCATTCCCAGCAACAGGTACTCAATCTTCTTTTAACAATATTTCCACAGGGCAACACAACTGTGCTCTACTAAATGCATCCAGTCTTTCCAAACAAATGCTTCTGTATCCAACAAAGTATACATCACAATCAGCTAAGACACAAAATGAAAAGCAAAGCAGGTAACACACCGAAAGGATAAGAGATTCAGGCAGGGAAGAAAGGAGAGACAGCAAAGACACCTGTTCTCCATTCCCATCTTCTAACTTAAACCATTAGGCTACTACTGACTTTTTTTTTAACAAGCATCAGCTAACATTATTCAGCAGAATGTGGATGTCTCTCAGAGGCATCGGTTCAACCTGCAGTGGGTGCTGACCCCTTTCAGTGACTATGCAGGTGGGAGATTTGAGAAAATACAGACAAACAGCAGAAAGGAGTATCTGTTAAAGGGAACACTGGTGGAGAGGTCAGGAAGTGGACCAGGAGAATATCACTGTGTAAAGTCCTTGAGGCTCAGAACAGAAAGAGACTATTAAAAGATGGTTCTACTTCCAAGTACACAAAAGGAGGAAAGATGGTTTCAAGTGAATTGAGTATTTCAGAAGATAGAAAAATCAATGCAGATAACCACTTAATATTGTTTGGCCTTTACTAGAAAATGAGGTTGCATTAACATATCAAACATAACTTTAGCACTTGTATAAACAAATCATCTTCAACACGCTATCAGCTTTTCAGCATTTTCTTCTTCAAGTTGTACCTGTACCATGTTAACATGGTGTTAGGGAGCCTGCCATGTCTATACAGATTGATGAGTTATTTTTGATCGTTATTTAATGTTAATTCTTCAGTGAGGTGCTCTGAAAGTAAAAGGTATAGACGTTACACGTGAGTAAAGAAAAATCTCCAAGCCACTGGAAGAATAACATTAGTAGGGACAAAGATGGAATTAACACTGAGGGGAGCAATCCCCTGCAACCAACCAGTTGGTCCTCCTGCAGTCTATATGAAGACAACACCTGTTTTGAGACTTCATGCAGAAGTACATTTAACTGCACTCGTCAGGTCAATCAGACTGTTCACGTGCTTTCAAACAGACAAAAATGTTTTGCTACACCAGGGTCCCTGGCTCACATCTCACTGAACAAGATAGTAATGTCAGGTGCATTATTCATTTTGTATTTCAGCGTAGATTTGACCCAAAGAGAGGGTACTGTGATGCTTCTTGGCTGAGGAAGCAACAGCTGAAGCTGAACATAACAGACAACTAGTAACAGTTCCTTATTACAAATGCAGTCTTGGTGGCCATTTAATCCTATTACATCTATATTTGCTTTTAACATAACTATATAGCATACAATGTTTCCCACCATCTTTCATTAAAAGGAAGCAAAACTAACCCTTCCTGAACCTATGGCAATATGCCAGGGGGTGAAAAAAAAAAAAAAAGCAAAGACATGATGCCATTTATATGCTAAGAAAACAATGGAATTGATTAGCCTCTGCTAATAGAGTTATGAGGGTCATAGTCTAATGAAACAAATGTACTAGGACTAAGATGTGGCACAAAGTTCTTTCCCAAATACCGAGTTACATTTGATTGTCTCATCCAATTAGCACATACAATAGACAGTATTTTACAAAAATATATTTGTTTGTCCAGAGACCTTGTCAAAACCTGCAATGCTTATAATCTTAGGAATTCAGCACTGGCATAGACACACAATACTCCACTGCTGAGACTGCTGAAAAAAGGGACAATATGTAAATGGAGGTACCACCATGTACTTGCCTCGTTCTTCAACCCTTCCTGAAGCCTGGACTCTTGGCTGAGCTGGGTTACGTGTGGTGAGGTAGGGGGATCTTTGGTCTGTTCTGATCCCATCCAATCAGTCTTATGTGGGATCTGGAGTTTAATAATAGACCTTGTACATAACCACAGCCTCCCACAAATAGCTTCATTTTGCCATTAAAGTTAAGGTATCATATTTTTATTCAAGTCAGACAAAAATCAAAAGCAAGTCACTTATCGTGGGTCAGCTGGTGTTTATTGTAACTTGATTGATTGCTTATTGGGGCTTTCACTTTAAACAATGAGTGCTCATATTGTGTGGACATTTATGCATGAAGACCTTGCCAAACTGGGATCTCAATTGCTAAAGTAGCAAGAAATAAAAATAACCTAGTTCCTACTGAAAAAGCTGGGAAAATGGTTTATGTACCCCAAATTATGAGAAAGAAAGTAGTAGTTCATCTGAATGGCAGATGAACAATTTTCCAGCATGCATTTTTTCCTTTATGCATTTCAAACAAAATGCTTATCAGCAAAGTAAATGACACACCATATCTTGATGGAAAATAAACAAATGCCATCCAAAGATGGGCTTATGGGATACCAGAATCCTACTACTACACAGCATTTTACTTTTGGAAGTGATAAATTGCAGTTACATTTTAAAACCAGTTAACACATATTCACTGCAATGAACAACTGAAGTACAAATAATTATTCTAGACACCAAACATGAAAAGACGAAAAATCTTTGCTAGTTTTTCACCTGTTGCATTTTTTAGTTTTTTCTTAGTTTATTATTTTGTTTGCCTTTTCTGACTTTGTTTATGATGATCTGCACATCGGAATAGCTTCCAGCTCAGTGATGCTAAATGGAATGCAAGTGTTCTCAGTTTGACAGTCCTTCTCTCCCCCTCCCCTCAATAGCTTTTTGCCTTTTTTTTTTGAACAGTCTGCCCCTTGTCCCAAATTCATCATGATTTCTGGAGAGGAAAACATCTTGCGCCACTTGGATGCTGCACAACTCTTTCCTTTGCAGACAAAAATAATACCAAAGTCTTCCAGTCAAAACACAAACCAACCTTTGGTGTCACTGTGAATTATGTACTTTGAACTGCAGATGTTTGGAAGCACTTATATTTATATAAATAGATTTTTATCCTTTTTCTTCTAAAATAATAATTCTAAAAGAAATAAAGAAATAAATGAGTTTCTACATAATAATTACTAGAAGGATTTTTCCATTAAATTATAATTTTGAATTTAGGCTTTCTAAACTCTGAAAGAAAAGACTTTCTTCAAAGTTCTGGCGAACCATCAACAAATGTGTTTAAATGATTATTTATACAATTCCCAGCAGCTTAGGACTACTGGGATTTCAAGAAAAAGAAGTGCTTTTATAGAGCTAAGGCCTCAGAAACACATGAATCTTTAAAAATGTATATTCTAATAGTAAGAGAAACACTTAAACGTGGCAAGGCAATGGTGCTTTGCTTCATCAGAAGCCACAAAACAAATTGTACCAAGTAGAAATGAAACATGTTTGTCTCCCTTGTCACTACGAGAAAGCTGGAACCTGCAGCATTAAGGGCAGATGATATGTTGTATACATGGCTTGGTATCCTCCTGCCTTTCCTTTCCCTTTCTATTTCTGGATACTAGAAAATGCAGCAAAACAAGCTTTCATTTGTTTTCATTTGAACAGTTAAAGGAACTGTAAGTGCACCTAAAGATAATCAGAAAATTCAGACAATAAAGTTTAAGTGTTCCCACTCTTCATGTTAACAATTCCTTTATGTGCAGTGATTCAACAGCACTAGGTAGTACGACAACCACCCAACTCCATTCTCTATGTATTCTTACAGTTCCTTTCAGATGACATTTCAAAGATCAAGACAAGCTTGATCTACTTCTCAAAGAGCTCAGCACACACAGACTTTCCAAATCAATGACACTCATTATAAAAAAAGCGCAAAGAGAAGAGGAGGAAATGTGATGGTCTTGAGCTATATGTGACTCTCAGGTCATTCAAGCAGAGGTCCTGTGCTGGCTTTCCACTGGGCTGCCTTGGCTCTGCCAACAGGGGATTGCTGGCGGACTCCTCATCTGCAGGAGGAAACAACTGTAGGAGCTGCTGAAGATAATTGGATTATCTTCATAGTTTCCCATATCCGTGTTACCAACCTTACTTTGCATCCATTCTTTGTGTTTTTTTCTAATCAGAACATAAGCCCAGTAACTTGGAGTCAAACATCTATTCATGAGGCTGTACTGGGTCTGAAATTATGCAAAAATGCATTCAACTAACCTAAGAGTGGGTTGGGTTTTTTCCCTAACTGCCTGTCATATATAAATAAGTGACTTCTGCTTTACATGGAAGTCATATTATTAATTCAATTTTTTAATGTCATGCCTATAAGTCTAATAAGCAATGTATAAATGAAGCATGTAAGCCGATGAGTAGTTTGCAAGCTTAGTACATTTGTTCACACCCCCCACCACTGCAGAGTTGTAAAAACACTAGAAACTGGCACAGGACAATGGACTTCATACAGTTCACATGTCAGTTACAGTCAAAAGCAAAGGAAATTACCAATACTCCCCAATAACCCAGCAACTAGAAAATACTAATTAAAATTTTGTCATAAGGGGGAAAGATCGTTCAAAAGTAAAGATTCTCTTTTAAAAGCAATGACAAAAAAAAAAAAAAAAAAAAAAACACAAACCCCACAACAATCCAAACTGAATCTAGCTAAATTATTAGCTAAATTCTAAACCAACAGGTAAAGATCTGTCAGTACACTAATAATTTGACTAGGATCAGTTTTACTTTCAATTCATGGCAGCAACCTCCAGTGTACCAATTCAAGAGAGGATTTCAGGGTAGAAACTTCTGCATAGAAAATAATTTAGAGTAGCTAACCTCAACATCTTTAGAAACATTTAAAGAATAAAATTGCACAACACCAAAGAGGTCTTGGAATAAATTTGCCATTATAGCAGTTCATGTATTAGTATCTTACTACTAACCAATACTAAAATGTCCTACTGACTACCTGAATTAATTTCTGCCCTGGTTGAGTGGCAAGAAAGACCACAAAGAATCAAGTCAGAGCAGATGAATTTTAAAATACTATTCTGATCTTCCTTTACTTATGGTATTAGTATCCAAGTCAATGCAACTCCCACATACTCATTTACACACAGTTTTGCAAGGCAGTTTTGATCATTCTAAACTTCAGTCCTGACTACTGTGCAATTTATTAGCACACTGGCTGTAATATTATAAAATGGATTACTGCAGTCACAATACTAGGTAAATGCAGATAACCTAATACACCGCTGATTTTCTGTCTTTAGTTAGATAGGGACAAATACTTCAGTAGCTAGCCACCTCTTCATTGCATGGGCACAAAACCCAATCACATTTTATTCATGCAGATTTGTAGATCCTACACACCTTCTTTCTAACATTGAAACAGAATCACAGCGTGGTTGAGGTTGGCAGAGAACTCTGGAGGTTATCTTTCCCAATCCTCCTGCTCAAGTAGAGCTACCTGAAGCCAGTTGCCCAGGACGGTGTCTAGAAGTTTTTTCAATAACTTTCATGAGGGAAAGTATAAAAGGACTATAAAAGACTATGCATTCCTTATAAATGGAAGGAACACAAATTTCAGAAATCCATAAACTTTACTTTTACTAGTTACTTTGTTTGTTTGTTTGTTTTTATTTCTCCTCCTTCATTGGTGAAAGGAGGAAACACAAGTCTTCCCTCTCCAGTTTCTTTAGTCTCTCCTTCCTTCAAATGCAGCATCTTTCCTCCTTTCTTTTGCATGGCAGAACGCACACATACTCTAATTCTCAATTCTCATCTTGGCCTGTGTGAGGTCCATTGCACTGCACTGTTTCGTTTTTGTCTAAGTTTTTGTTTCATCTTGTTTCCATAGATATTCTCTTTATTATGCAATTCTTCTCAATAACTCTTCTTTAATTATACACAGTGTCTGGTGACATTATATATAACTTTATATCAAAACATTGACTAATCACTTTTCCCAGCACTGAAATGAAGTTAGTAAAAAGGTCTTTCTTGTTTTATGGGATGAAAAATTAACACAGAAATTTTAAGAAGCTAATCAAGAGACAAGATTGTGCGAGAACTGGGATTCCTACATCCAAAAACTTTGCTTTACTGACTTGACCAAATGATACAGAGCTATTGCTTTCCATGGCCACGTGTTTTGCTGGCTCCTCAGAAGAGTACTCGGTTCCATTGAAACCAGATGGCCCGTATCCAAGAGGCAGCTTGTCAAACAGCTGACTAGCACACCATGACAGATAGCTGATAATTGTTTTTGTTTAAAGCCTTTCCCCCACCCCCAGTTAATAACCCACAGTGGTGGTACTCAAAAAATACATAAAATAGAATGGAGGTAGTGTTGACTGATACACCTGGGTTTTCAGCCATGTAAACTAGTGAAGGTGTATGAAAAAGAGAACTTTTAGAAAGAAACATTCACAGTCTGATCTTCCAACTAGATCTAAAAATTAGGAATCTGATTCTCAGGTATGTGCAAGGCACTCAGCTGCTAACAGAGGTATGCTTTTAGAAAGAGTAACCTTGTTTAATTGAATGCAACCAATATCAGCGGATAAGAAAACAAAATTTGGTAAACAATCTGTCATTCTAATGAGCTGGTTTTCAAATAATCTTCAATGGATTTTCTTAAAATCCATATGCAAACAAGACTATTGCCTAAATGTTAAGTTGGCATTTACTACACAAAAGGACAGGAATACTTCTGGTCCATTTTTAAATATAATCATATTATTTGAGAAAACAGTATCATTCATCACTGTATCGATGCCACAGTTTTTTAATCTCTTAATTCAGATATTGTAATCATGGGGTTGCAGGTGCTCCTCGTAGTACACACACTCTGTTTGTCCTGATAAATACCATACTCTCAATTGAGCCATCTATTGCTTAAGTGGCAGTTGTTCAATTCTATGTTGTGGAATGTGTTCTCCCCAAAATCCTTTAATGTGTGGTAAAAACTACTTTAAACTAGAAATTATAGGAAACTAAACCAGCAAACTAGGTAGGTGAAAAAACAAGGCTCTGCAGATATGTGAGGGATGAGAAATATTTTTTGAATAAATGACCTGAATCAGTAGTAATTGCTCTTTCTTCCTGGAAGAAACATGCTATTTTAGGAAACTTTGATCATGACTATCTGAAAGCAATATTAATATAAGTGTTTTAACAGTCTGAGAATAAGTGTGAAAATGGGGCAACTAATTATAATCTTGAAATATTATTATGAAATCAGTTTCCTTCTCACCAGTACAGAGATATAGGCAACAGCAAACGTATAAAATTTGTATTTCAGACATCTTTTCAAAATTGCTCAAATGCACTGAAAAGCAGAATAAAGATATTTTTAAACCATCAAGAAGTTGCTTAGCTTTGTATAAGCTTAAAATGAATCATACACAAAAGACAAAGACACCCCGCCAAGACATATTTAAGAAAGTAAACAAAACCTCTGCAAACTAAAACAAATCAACACATTTAGTAATTATGTATTGCTCAGCTTCACTAACGCTGAGAAAAGACTGTATGGTTTTGATACACAAATAAAACTTTTCAAATATTAAGTAGTGGCTAAATCTAAAGGTTTTACCTCTGTAACAAAATTTAGTGTAAGCTTCACTGAAGTGTGTTTTATAGGGATTGATGCGACTAGCTATCCAAATAGATGTACACTTCTCAAGAGGATTGACTATGCAGCTTTGAATTACCAGCCACCTAAATGCTTTCAGATCTGTTACAGAAATGCTTAAACTGAAAATCATCTGCCTTTGACATGTGCAATTACCAACATTGCTCTCATCCAACTCAAAGCTTCCTCATGTGTAGAGGGTAGGACACCCTAAGCAGAACAAAACTTAAGAAAAACAGAAAGATAGAAGAATGTTATGACAACTTCTGAAAGCAAAGTGATGGGCCTGCCTGCCAAAACAAACAAAACGGGTAAATGCATGACTACTGCTGAGAAGTGTCTGGATACCATAGAAGACAACACACACGACATAAAGAGAACATGTAACGAGACACACAGCTGCTGGCTAGCCCTCCAGTAGAAAGCAGGCCGATAGGACTATTTAGCACAAGGGATTAACAAGGATTTTGCTGTTTCTTGTGGGAGGCTGGCACTGCTTGCTTTCATTTTCACAGTGAGTGTTTCAAGTCTCATTTTGCAGACTGAGATTCAGTTACAGTCCTAACATCTTGATTATGAGGGGGACATCAGGCAATGAGGCTGAAAAAACGCTTCCAGCTTGAGAAGGAATACTTTGTCTCTAAGCTACAGAAGACGAAGGAGGTAAACTCACAGAAAGGGCCGGTGTTCACCTAAACACAACCTACCAGAGCTCTTCCAGGCAAAAAAAAAACCAAAAAAAACCAAAAAAAAACAGAGAAGTCTATTGTTTCCTAACGTTGCTAGGACCTGTAATACAATCTCTGTCTGAGGTCTAAAATTCCTCATAACGATTACTACATGACTTTGAAGGAATTCTTACCTGTTGGTGACAAGTCATCTCATGAGACAGCTAGGAGCAAAGTGCTCATAGCCATTCTTCTGATAGAGAATAGAGAGCTTGACTCTGGTTTTGGGGGTTTTATCTAAACTTTGGTTATACTTCCGCAGATAGCAGAGAAAGGTGTTACAGCTAATTAAGAACCCAGGATAACTGAAAGATGACCAGTAACTGTGGCAGAACTTTGGTTAATAGATTTACATGTTTATAGCTGCTAATTCATTAACTAAAGGTAATGTCACGCACACACCCCTCAAAAAGTTAATATCAGTTTCAGGTGTTTTACAATATAAAATAAACATGAAGAAGCATTACTGCTGATTAGCCAGTGTACTTAGCCACCTGTATTCTATATTTCTGATAACAATTCCAGAATTGCAAAAAGTTGTCATGCTTTTACAATTTAATACTGTTCTTCATTCAGGTGTTTTTTTTTTTTTTGTTATAACTAAAAGTATAATATTTTTTACATGATCACAGCTTCTTAAGGGCCTTTATGTATTTCTACATATTTAAATTGTATCATTTAAAAAACTATTTTCAGTAGAAAAGTAACCTATAAATCAGGATACGATCATTTGTGCTGACTTTGTGTATACCCAGAGCATAGGCAACAATGAATACTTTAAAAACACTATGGAAAAGAATGACAAAAACCATTACAATGAGAAAGCATTAACAAGTTCCCTGACAACAGCATCTTATAATCACACACACATCACATGCAATAGGAAAACCTGTCCTTCACTTGCAATAGAGGGTAATGGAAGCTAAATTTTTCTTGTTCTCAACCAACTCAGCTTGAAAAATAATTAACAGTGAATAAACAGAACATGGAAAAGAGGGTAAATCCTAGATACTCACCATCTGAAGCACGAAACAGTAAAGCCATACAACAAACAAATGTAGGCATACTTGGTGAACGAGACATAGATAAGTTAATGCTACTGTGAAATCTTTATTTCATAAAGAGAATATTGATAGATTTCCTTGTTCCACTTATTTCTGGCCAGGACCACAACACATTTTAGACCAGAAAACGTAAAATAATTTCATCAAGCCTGAAGACTTCCAGAAATGGATTACTGACTTCACAACTGAAAAAAAGAACACTATGTCCAGACCAAAGCAAGAGGCAAAACTGCTGTTGTGGTAATTGCTACCTGTTCATTTAAAAGCAATTAAAAATCTAGAAAGAAACCAAAGTAACAAAAATGTTCTACATTTCAGTCACAATCATCTACATTCTGCTGAAAATGAGTAATCAGCTTGTCATTATTATAATAATTTTTCCTTACATTCTCTGTTACTGTTATACAAAAACTTCCCTACCACCTGTCTTTACAGCTTAACACACACGTTGAATCTCAAGGATGACGGTGGAGGGTATTACAATGCTAGCAGATCAATATTTCACTTTAGGGAAATAACAACTGAGGAAAAAAACATCAACAAAAAGCAGGACTAGTAATTCTTCTTAACTCCATGTTCCACAATATGCTCAGTCAACTACTGATGTCATGGTAGTGGCACTAGCAGCAATTCAGTTTGACTACTACACTTTGAGGAAATCTCCACTGCCAAATTAAATCCAAAGTTTATATTCTGTGTGTCATTTTGTTTGTGATCTATCCTACTAGTTCAAAACCTATTTCTCCTTGAAGGAAACAAGTTTGTTTATTCTTGTAGATGGGTCAAAAAGAAAAGTCTTTTCACCAGAAAAGTCTGCATGCAAAGTAGTCTAATAATTTTCAAGTTAAAAGGCCGTAGATTAATGTAATGGATTACTTTCTCCAACAACATTGATAGCTTTAACTTTCCTTTAGCTATTTCTTTTATTTTTTAATAAATCTGATCCTCCTTCTTGAACTAATCTCACTTTTATCCTTAATTTCATGTAATACACTACCAGAGCTTTATTTAACTGATTTTATAAATATTTTTTTGATTAAATGGATATATTAAATAGCTGTGGCAATCCCAGGCACAGATGCAGGTTGGGCAGAGAATGGCTGGAGAGCAGCCCTGAGGAGAAGGACTTGGGAGTGCTCATGGATGAGAAGCTCAACATGAGTCGTCAGTGTGCGCTGGCAGCCCAGAAAGCCAACCGTGTCCTGAGCTGCATCAAAAGAAGCGTGACCAGCAGGTCGCGGGAGGTGATTTTGCCCCTCTACTCTGCGCTCATGAGATGCCACCTGGAGTACTGTGTCCAGCTCTGGAGTCCTCACCAGAGAAAGGACATAGAACTGTTGGAATGGGTCCAGCGGAGGGCCACAAAGATCATTAGAGGGATGGAGCACCTCTCCTATGAGGACAGGGTGAGAGAGCTGGGGCTGTTCAGCCTGGAAAAGAGAAGGCTCTGGAGAGACCTTAGAAGCAGCCTTCCAGTATCTGAAGGAAGCCTACAGGAGAGCAGGAGAGGGACTCTTTGTCAGGAAGCATAGAGGTAGGACAAGGGGTAATGGTTTTAAACTGGAAGGGGGGAGATTTAGATTGGATATTAGGAAAAAATTCTTTCCTGTGAGGGTGGTGAGGCACTGGAACAGGTTGCCCAGAGAAGTTGTGGATGCCCCATCCCTGGAAGTATTTAAGGCCAGGCTGGATGGGGCTTTGAGCAATGTGGTCTAGTGGGAGATGTCCCTGCCCATGGCAGGGGGATTGGAACTTGATGATCTTCAAGGTCCCTTCCAACTCTAACCATTCTATGATTCTATGATTTCCCATTTTTATACTTACAAATAACGAAACTTTGAACTTTTACTTAGAGTTCTCAATAGCTCTCAGAAATTTTCACTGAAGAAACACAATTTGCACACTGGGAATGTGACCTGACACCATGAACCGGATCCCTTTTTGGATTAAAGCAAACTCAAAGATGTACTCCAGGAACGCACCTAGTGCATTCTGACGCAAATGAGTCTTCAGTCCATAGGACTTGACTACAGCTAGCCCAAAGCAAAAACCAAACAAAAAACCCCAAACCAATAAACTGCAACCCCTTGCTCCCCAAAACATGTTAATAGGGATGTCAGATGCTGAGAACTATTTCATAGATCTATTCTCCAGATCTATTCCTATTTGTTTGCACAGGTTGCCAAGACAGACATAATCAACCACAAAGTTGCAATTGTGAACATTCAAGAAGTGGCAAGCAAAAAGGGAAATGAACACACAGGTCAGTCATATTAATCTTTTCAGGCTCCCCATTAAATATAAATATGAAACACAAAAATCTTGTTTTTCACCTATCAAAAGAATCTTTATGCAAACTCACCTGGGTATCCAAAATAACAAGGCATTTTTGCAGAAACAGAAACTTGCCTAAGGAAACCAGCTTTTAATATGAAACACACAGATGGATTGCATTTCTTTAAACATTTTTAAGAAAATCAGAGACATTTTATCCAACAGGTAAGCAAACTGGAATCTGATTCAACGCTTAGTACCTAACTTGAGATTAAGTGTAGTGGAAAACTTACTTTAAGTACCTCTACAATAGTTCTGGTACCGAAAGAATTTACTGCATGCACACTGAGCCAGTCTCTTCAGAGGGAATATTGTTTGAATTCTGCTTGTATCACATTGGAAATTTCCTCTGTATGGTGTTGTACTGAAACTGGAGATCAATAAGCATACAAAATATTTTTCCTTACTTTCATCCTAGGGTTTTGGCATTAAATATTTAAATTAATTCTAGAAATTGGTTTGGAAGACTAAGCTGTGTGAACCTAGAGCTTAGCACCATGATAGATGAGTCAAATAGCAATTAATCAAACAAGCCTGCATGCAAATTTACTGTCCTTTTCAAAGTGGTGAGGAGTTTCTAGGTACTGAAAAGAAGATGCATGCTCCCTGGAAATTCATTAAAGTTCACAATTAAAGACACAAAGCTTGATCATGCCCTCAGATACTATGCAGACATGTATTTTCTGAATTCTGCACAACATACTGTTTGCAGAGGAACAACAGGTGATTTAACAATGCAAACAATGATGTGTCTCAGGGCATCACTCAGCCAAAACCTTATGGCAGTGAAAAGAAGAAATCTAGTATCAATTAAAAATTTGCTTCAGAAGTTCAAAAAGACAAATGGTAATCCCTCTCTTCAAGGAAACATTGTATTAACATTAAGATATTTACTCATACTTAGCATTCATGGACTAAATACAAAGTTTGGTTTAAGAGCTCCTTCAGGTAATTTCCTTCAGATCCTCCTCTCCCTCCCACTCATGACCTACCAGATAACCTATGCTACCAGCTGTGAGAAGCAACCAAAGCCTTGCTGAAGTCAAACTAAGGAGTAAGCTGCAGAATACTCATTTTCACTACTGAAATGATGACTTCAGTGAAATCAAAGGGACTTTCATGCCCCGCTAACAGATACCTGCCTACAGAGAAATCACAGTCTCTGCTACATCAATGAAAGAGACCAACTCAGAGACTACTGACATAGATGTGTAATGTCCTCAAATCTTCTCTTATCGTCCTTCCCGAATATCTTACCTCTCTTCAGCTTTCTTAATGCCTTGAGAACTGAAGAATTACATACAGTGATTATATAGAAAACAGTACACCATGATGACAGATTAAACAGATGATATTATTTTGGGGAATATTATACTAAATCAGAAAACCCAACATAAGATATCATTAGGATTCTGTTTGGCCAGTTTACTCTTTATTTTAGCCTCCAGTGGACTAAAATTTCTACTTCAGAAGAAAAAAAATACTTTATACATCTTCTGAACATAGCCAAATATTTAACTGAGTATTCCCCTGGAAAATATTCGTGCTCTAGCTAGCACAAATATGTCAGAGGTAGAAAGTCAGAGCATACCTACTCATCTCAGAAAGTAAACAATTATTATAATTTTTCAAGCTGAGCTCGTTTTTAGGGGAAGTAAGCAGCCAAGTAGGGAAGAACCTGTCCTTTTGTGAGATGCAAAAGATTCTTGATGCTCTTTAGCATCATTCCCAATAGTTTTACTTCATTCACCCCAACTACAGCAGCCACAGGCTCTATTTGGTGCTTTGAAAATTCTGTAACCGGTGAGATTTGCTTTGTTTATTCTGAGAAGCAGCAAATAAAACGTAGATTTAACCATATTCAGTATAACGTGGACTTCCTAAAACATAGATTTAGTCAAACTTTCAAAGGATTATCTTTATTTAGGAAGACAGGAAATATGACATTATAAAGCACCATTCCAGTACAACACAATCAAATGAAAAACTACTATGGCTACTCACAGCAATTACTCATGTAATTGGCTTTTTGTGATCTTACTTCAGGACCCTTTTTATTCAGCATTACATCCAAAGAAACATCTGTGAGGTTTATCTGAGGCCACAGATGCAAATACCAGTAAAAGTGACAAGCATTTCTTCAACTCCTGTTTCTTTTCTTCCTGCAGTTACAGCGCAATTTTTACTGTTTTATCTCAAAAGTGACTGATTTAAAAAAAAAAAATTCTATATCCCTATTTCTTTTTCTGTTTAGCTATCCTGCTGGTGAGCAATTTCCCCATGCCCATTCATCTGCTGCCTCTCAGAGAAAAGCACTGCAAAGGAGGGCAAGAGGAACTTGCTGTTGCCTGCCCAAAGGAAACCAGACATAAGAGTGAACCAGCATGGTCCTTAGATCCTCAAATTACAATAAACATCCCCTTTACCTTCATTTCCCTTCTCAAATAAGCCTGTGACCAAAATCATCAGTACACCACAGCAGCTGCCTGGTTCACAAACAACTGCAAATATAGCGTTCTACCTTTTCTTTACTGTTCCCAAATATTGGTGGCAAAAAGGAAGCGGTAGCAGAGGAAGCATCCTGGCACAGCAGCCAGGAGGACACTGTCAAACGTGTTCCTAACACCCAAGATATTGACTGGTATCCTTAACCAGGAAGTGTCAAAGGGCACCAAAACTGAACTGCTAACTCAAATTAGTAAAAATAACATCCAACACTGTGGTTTGAGTTGCAAAGGGATCATGTCTACCCTAAGATGAGAGAGTCATGAGGCATTGTAACCAGTCACCCGACTATTCCCCAATTAAGGACTCAAGATCTGTAAGTAGGTTTTTTCAATTACATATGCTTTTGTGGTTTTTACACTCCATACAGCTCTTGGGTTTATTACTTCAGTAAGACCTGTTCACTCATGTGTGCTGAGAATGCCTTAACCCTGTGAATCACAGATAACACAGAGCTCTACACCTTATTTGGTGTAAAACGAGGGAAATTTCTTGAGCAGAATCTAAAAAAAAAAGTTAGCAAGAGGCTGCCTTGTTGTAAGTACAGACATTTACCAGTTATTAGTCATTAGTCGAAACTGATAATGATGGGCAGTCAAGCATAGTGCTTCTCATCTTTGTTTTCCATGATGATAAACTGCTGCTGGCTGCCAAACACTGCCTCAAAATGGAGAAAAGGTACTTAAACTTGCCTCAGATGAGCAACTGGGTGCGTGCCAACTTTTTACATGAACAGTCATAAGCATGTTCCTGCACAGCAGGATGTGATCAAACTATTCAAAGCTGTAAAACCAGGTTTGCTTGCCAGTTATGTTATTGCTTCAAGATCAGTGTATCAGAGACGGTACTTTGCCAGCCATGAAACCACTGCTTTTCCTTAACAACAAATTCTACACCTTTTTATTATTTAAAACTCTGTATAGAACAGACTGTTCCCAATTAAAAAAGTATTTACAAAGTGTTTATTTATATATTAAGACTGAAAACATATCAGACACACATTCTCCTGAACTGTAAGCCATCTCTTATTTAGCTTTCAAAAATCGCTTCCTTCAAGCTGTACCAACTAAAAGGTCCTCTTTCTTCTCTAAACCAGAAGAAAAGTAATTGTAGTGACTTACTCAAGTCCTTAGCTTCAGCTGCCAACCCCGTAACACATTAACATTCCTGTCCACAAGGTGCAACGTGGTTAATAAGTGGTTGCTAGTTTGAGACATTGCACTGTATTGCCTCCTGCTGGAAATGACTTTTTAAAAGTATTTTAAGAAGATTGCACAATATGGCTATGCCATATGTAATCTTTATTAAATGTCTGACACTAATTGGATTACTCAAGCAAGAGAGGCTTTTGAAGAAAGGCAGAAATGCAGTACAACCAACAGGACAAATAAGTTTTTTCCTTGAATAGGTTAAGACAAACCCAAATGTCACAAACAAGAAACTGATGTTTTATTTCTCATTTCAGGCAGCCTCTTTTTCTGTTTTCCTTCTGAAAAATCAGTTATAAACCAGACTCAAGCTCCCCAGGATAACACAATATCTGTTCACTAACAAACATATCTTAGCAAATACAACCAAACAGTTGAGTTTGTTTTTTTAAGGGGGTTGGTACAGGAGAAGATGGATGTCAATGTTTAGCCATGCTTTAGTTGTTTGTTTTTTATTCACTTGAAAATACATACTAAAAGTAGTATCAAATATTTGAGTTTATACCATTTTATTTGTTTTCGCACATACAAAAAGTAGTTTGCATATTTGCTCAGCAATCTAGTGAATGATCTAAGATTACATACACATACACAGCTCAATACAGTGACAGAAGTGCTTCTATCTGCTTCCTAGCAAGAAGTAACATTCACTTTTGAAATCTCAAAAAAATATGCAGAAGTTCTTTGGTGTTATAGCTCAAAAACACATTTTAATGACATTTCCAAGGCATGGACAGTGCTCTTCATTTTTTAAATAAAAATAACTATTCAAGTAAAATTCAAGTAGAAGAATCTCAATTAGCTAACCACTGTCAAGTATGCTGCAACAGCAATCTAGTTAAATGCAACTGAAAAGTATAACTACTAGAAAAAGTATTGTGAAACTGCTTTTAAAAGACTCTGAAAATAATCAAGTATTTACTTGGTCATAGGAAATGCAAAGTTCATAGAATTCCATTTCTCTAGGAATGTAACCTATTTGTTACTTGAAATCAAAGTGGTGCATTTGAGCTGTGAAGGCTTTTGAGTTGAGAAAAATTAGGAATCCTACAAGTAAACCCAAAAAACTAGATACTACTTTTATTCGCTGTGCTCAAACATCAAATGCCAGGCTATTGTGAAGAAAACCATAAAGAAGGGTAACAGATGCAGCTTCATTAAGCACAGTCAGTCTAAACCCTTATTATCGTATCGGCAGTTCTTTGTCATATGGAACCGGTTATGGTGGCCACTCAAATGATATTGCTGTCTCCAGCACCACACAACAGCAAGCCGGAACAGAGCAACGTGGTCTTTACACAATGTTTCATGAAGCATTTAACTTCCATTGCCCAGTGACCTCTGAACTTAAAAAATGCTTTTTTCAGGGCATAGCCACTGCAGGCTGCAGTTTACTCTATTTATGCTTTGTCTCAGCCTGTTCTCATCAATCCCCAGCCCCCCCCCTGCCTCATATTTGATGTCACCTCCACCAAAAAGAAAAAGATTTTAACTTGTAGATGTTATGAATGCCTGAGGCGACCTCAGATCTTACTTCCAATAATTTGCATTTGTTATGCTAAGCATATACATCCCTTGAATTATATCTAGTCCCTTTGTGGTCTAATGTAGGAATCCCTCTCCTATTGTTCTTGCTGTTAGCACTGTAATAAGTATCACTATTGCAATGTTAACAAAAGACTACTAATAATTCAAGTAGAGTATGAATTCCCAAGGAATCACCAAGTGAGAAACATGGGTAGCTGCAATTCCAAGGACCTATTTTGTAGATTCAAGAGTTACAGACATAAAAGCATCATGTATGTGAAAACAACACATGATCAATAGAATTCTATTAATAGTAATTAATTTAAAACAATGGTATTATAGATTGCAACTGGCATCACAGTAGTACAGCTTAATACCAAATATTAAAATTTCCATCTGGAGGGGGTTTATTATTTTATTCATTTATGCTTTTCAGCTGCACTATCTATTTAACATTACCTGCACTTTTTGATGACAGTCTAAAGATGGCTTCACTGGCTGTAGCACTTGAGCCATTACTATATAAAATAGTTATCTTTATGAATTTCCAGGCTGGTTACTTGGAAAAGATTACTTCTTAAACAGGTAGCTTAAAAATCAGCTAAATTAAAATGCATATCAAAATGCCCTACAACATTCTTCTGACACTCATAAGTTTTGTGGTCTAAGTATTCCTGAAAGTCCCTATGAAAGAAGCAAAAACTGGGAAAACAAACATAAAAATATTAAAAAATCTTTCTCTTCTCCTGAAAGGTTTTCTCTCATAAGCTGCTCACTTTTAAATTTCTTGTGAAAAGAAGAAAGAGCATAAACTTTTGGCAAGACTGTTGGATGTAACTATGCTGCTCATCATTATTTCAAAAGCAAAAGAAAGTAGACTGAAATAGTAAAGTTCCAACATTAACATCTTTCAACATTATCATCCTTTGCAGTGCATAGTGGATAGACACAAAAAATATTTTAAGCACCAGGAAGATGTGGCGTTCAAGGTTAAAGAAAAAAAGAAGAAAATTACAGGATGTGTAGAAAGGCTCTTTTACCTGCAAACTTTTCAATACAGCATAAATTCAATCAACGTTATTGATACCACTCAAGATCACAAACCTGATTTTAAATCCAATGGAGATTAGATATAGACTAACTTTGGTAACTCACATTAAAAATCTAAATTTTCAGTACTCGAAGTCAGATGAAATTTCTTGTCTGGGATGAATACATAAGGAGTTTCATCCAATCAAAAATCTTGTGTTTTCCCATGAGATATATCCCCTACTTGGACAACTTCTCCCTATAGCCTGTTCCTATTGAACTAAATTTAGGTTTGAATCCAGGAAAGAAAACTGTGAGGAAAAACAAAACAACGGAAAAACTCTTCCACATGATGAGAAAAGTAAGGGGACTCTCTTCATGGTGAAGAGCTTGAAGACAGATTGTTTTGTGAAAATAGGAAATTGGAGGGAACGAATATCTGAGCAGAAAAAGAATCTCAGCTTCTTTCAAGTGACATTGCAGAAGTGTCAGACTTTGAGAGTCAAGCTCCACATGCTGATTTTTATCTCCTGAATGTACAGCAACAAAGGGGTGAATTGCTTGCTTTGTTGCATGCAGTAGCATTATCTTCCTCTAACATATATTTTTGCTACTTTTTACAGACCCTTGAGTCCCGGTTAACCGTTGTCCAACACATGACACCAATACAGCATCACGTAAAACTAAACCCTTAGTAGCTTTTTTTCATGGTCAATACACTAAGAACTATCTTGGTTTAAAAAAATGGAGACAGCTAGTAGCTTTTTTTCATGGTCAATACACTAAGAACTATCTTGGTTTAAAAAAATGGAGACAGCTAGTGATCAGGTGCAAAAAACCCCAAAATAACTTTTCTGATTAAATGCACTGATGTCATTTCAATGGGCACTACTACCATGAAGAAACAGTTGATCATTAATCAGCCATTTACAACAAAGCTTCTCTTTGAGATTTTCAAGAGAGAAAAGTAAACAAAACAGTTTTATTCCCCAAAAGTAAAGCAAGACAAAAAAGAAGGGAAAAAAAAAGAAAAAAGAGAAAAAGAAATTTGGTATTGAGTGATTATGTACTTGTAGAGACTTACTTGAGACAAAGCAGCATCCCGTTGTTCTATTACTGCATTCATTTCCTCCGCTATTATTTTCTTTTTACGTTCTTTGGTCCTGTGTATTCGATTCAGAATTATAGCTCCATTCTTCAGTATATCTATCCCTGTGTCTGCATTGTTTATTCTGTTCAGTAATTCCTGTAATGTCTACCAACAGCATTATATGTTAGTCAGACATGAAGTTTTAATATATTTTATTTAATATAGGGTTTTAATTAATAGGCACATGTGAATTGTAAATTGACTGAGTGAAGTTATTGAATTTTCATATTGCAGCAAAGATGTACATTATTAGTGTGTCAATTCTTCTTTTTCCCACATCTTAGTTCTTGAAACCCACTCAATTGAACTTAAGCCTCTAAGATATAAGACTGACATCAAGAAATCTCCTCAGAGAATGGCTTACCATGTCATTTTCTTCAGGGTTAATATTTTCTAGCCTAGAAAAAAGGGACACAGAAAGCCTGATCAGTAGCATTTCCTTAGTGCAGCAAAATGAGTTCGCTTTTTAAATCTTTAGAACCTCAAGTAATTTCATTCTACTAGTCTTTAGAGTCAACCATGACACTGAACATATTAAAGTGCCACCTGCTCGACTCCATCTTTCAATAATGCTCCATATCTTCAGCACTGACTTCAGACTGTTAAGTTATTAATGTTTACTGCTATATATGACTACAAGGATCAATTGTTCATATGTGCTTAGATGAAGAAAGTTCCCCAGTGATAGAAATGACTGATGCTCTTATTTTATTTATTTCTGGGCTTACAACTTTTACCTGACGTTGTATTCTTGTTGTTTTTACTGCATCCCAAATGAAACAGGACAGGACTCCTGTGGAGATATGCTTTTTTCCATTTTAGAGCAATTCGTTTTCTACCTCTCTTTCCCAAAATGAGGGGGAAGATACCTAGTTGAAGTTTCCTAAAAATATGTTTTTATTTTATATTTCGCATAAATCAGCAAGATAATTCAATTTCCTGCAAGACCCCTATTTAACTCTGGAATACCCCTCCTCCCCTCTCCCCCCCAACACTTTCATCCCTTTTTAGTTCAACAGAACATATATTGACCTGTCAAATATAAAGATAATACAAGGAATTTAGTCATACGACATTGAACACTGGCTGTGCAAAAGCAGTGAGTGATAGCACAAAAATCTAATAAAAGTGATCGTAAGCATTTTATTTTACTTAAGGTAAGTTATATGGACAGCATGTTATTTAAAATGCCTATGTATATTTTGAAATGGAAGAGACCTCTTGTCTGGAAAAATGAGAATATTAAAGTTACCTTAGCACTCCAGTGCTACTTACTTAATGGTGCCTGCTACTAGAAGTAGGTCTGTCACTAGCATATAATATTTAAAAAGATGGATATAGTACCATTAAACATTTACTAAACAGCAATACACATTTTTTAAACAGCGCTGTGACAGGTGCTGCTCTGAAGCCAAGACTTTAGCAAGCAAACATCACAGAGCACAGTGACAGCACACTAGCACCTTTTACATTAAAGCATTAGTTTTACCAGGTAACAGTACACAATGCACAGCAAAACAAACAGTATAGAAGTTAATTTTTTAAGTAAAAAGGAAATAATTCAGAATGTACTATCAGTGTACAAAGGCTGGTGTATTTACATAGAATTCACAATCAGTAACTACTCCAACATATACAGTCAGGATCAGAGCTATGCAAGGCAAAGTAAAAGCTAACCTTTGCCGCTTTGAATGGTATTCACAAAGTAACACAAATGATAAAATAACAAACATATTAGAAGTCCAAATTCTCAGAACTGTCTCCTTGACTTGGCTCCTCGTAGAGTTCCTGCTTTAGGTTTTTACATTGCTCTAAGTGCCACTTCATGCGGGACTTAAAAATGGATCTCCAGCTAGTTTGTATTCACAATGAAAGGAACGGTATTTGTCAAAGTAAATTGGCAGGACTGACCTGGCTTCTCCAGAGGACTTCTACCTTGCTAAAAGTGTGGGTCAACAAACTCACCCAGCCGACCAACAGGCTGGATAAGCCAGACACCTGAGGGAGAAATGGGGGTAGAAAATAGAACAGGAACTTCTACAGTTAAGCGCAGCCTATATATCCCATATATCCCTATATGGGATCTGTCTGTAGGTGTACATACATCTCCTTAGGTGACAGGACTTTTTAAGAAGTAGCATCCAGAGTTGTCTATTTACCCTGCTGCCTCTCCCTGTGCTGTGCACAAGCTATAAGTGACTCTTAGATCTTTCGTGATCCAAGGATTCCTTTTCCCCTCAATTCTACACACATTCTGTGACTGTAACCCATAGGGCCAACAGGACTGAAAGAATTTGGTTGTTTCAGTTAAATAATGACAGCAGAATTGCTCCAGCTGCTAATTTAAAGAAAGCATTAAAGCATTTGATAAAGGTTGGCAGGCTGTTCAATATTGCCCTCTTGTAAAGATCTCTGATTGGAGCAAGTCCAAAGCAGATGGAAGGAGTGACCTGTGGTCTAAAAACTTGATGAGTGTGGCACAAGTAGCCAATGTTCTTTAAAAAAATCCAAACCTCTATGTACTCCCCGTCTGAGATGGAGAACTTGACCTTTTGAGCAAACAGCATCAGGAAGAAAATACTAAGGGTGGTAGTTGGAAAAATTCCAAGATTCCAGAAGACACTCAAATATTAAATAAAATAAAGTCCCTCGTGGCTCATCCCATCATCTCTGCTACTTCCAAAGGTGGTGGTGAAGTGAACTCAAAATTTTTTCCAGTCAGCCAGTAATAAACTACTTAGAATAAAGAGCCTGAAAAAAGTAATCTCCTCATGGGGTTGACTCTGGGTTGCTCATATCCAGGATGAACAGGAGATCCTGGAAAATACTGAAACTATGATCTTCCAGTAAACTAGCAAGGAAAACTCTTTGGAATTAAAGTGTTTTTGTTCCTAGTCATGCTGTGTTGGCTGTCACGATGGCAAACATCACACAGAAGCTTGACCTACACTCTTACAGAATATAAGTGGAGAGACACTAGCTACAGACAACAGCTCACTGCTTTAGGCAGAGAGGAATGTACATCAGGTATTGAACCAAAAGCAGCTGGTTAGCCCATCACAATTTTTACCTTGTTGGGTTAGTACTCTCCACAGGGAAACTTCCTACATCAATTCTGAGACTGTGAATGGCATCAGGGTATCTCTATAGTGTCAGAAAGAGCACCCAAATGGCTGACAGAAATGACAATTGCTGTTCTCTAAATGATTGCAACAAGGAATAATAGCTTGGCTACAAGCTATCAGCCAAGGGAGTTACTGATCCTCTCCTTGGAGAAAGTACCTTTTTTGTCATTAGCAGTGTATCCAGTACCTTCTGCAATGACATGTTCTGGGGAAGGCAATATGCATGTTCTCCAATAAATAAATGGAATTTCTTCTCTTTTCTCATCCTTATGCTTAAAACTGAGTCTGTCTTCCAATACATGAATGAATCAGACAGAAGGGGCTGAAGGGAAAACAAGTGATGGTGCTCTGAGGGATTCACGTGTGCCAAGATCTGCCACACGTCTGTGGATTCCACTGCAGAAAAAGCAGCACTATGCCTCTCATGCACTTAATTACCTGTGACTTCTTTCAGAAACCCAAGAGTCATTGACCAGGTCTGTCAACCAGAATAATTTGCTGCAGGACTTGAGCACTTTAACCCTAAAGATTTTGAGTTTATGCTAACAGCTTATACACAGTTTCATTTGATTTTTGGGGCCCTACAAAACTTTCTTGCTTTCTTTACTCTTGGAACATACAAAATTAGAAGAGTGACAGAAGAAATTGGAAAGACTGGAGTAAGGCTCACAGTTATGATGCCTCTTAGGGGAATGCAAAGCATACTTGTAATTTCCTCAGAGTTTGCTGCTCAAACCAAGATTTCAGATGCCCGTACACCTAGAATGTGCTCCGTAGAGGCATTAACTCTAACAAGTTGTGCACTAATACTTTTGGGAATGGAATCTCCTAATCTTGCTATTGAGTCATACTTACAGGCTGTGACAAACTCTAGCAACTTGTAAATTCCACAGAGTAGTGGTGCACAAACTATGTACAGATTGCTGAAATGTACTTAGATAACATTCCCTGGCCTTACCCATAAAAATACCCAAAAGAAGATGACAGGTTTTCTGCCATAAAGAGGAAAAAGTGTTCTTACTAGAATCGATTATTTAAAACATAACTGCCTGATATTTAGTTAACTAACAACTGAACCTATTCAGTCTCCTACCATGAAAAACTTCTCTGCTTGTTTTGTGGCAGAAAAATAGGAGAAATTTCTCAGCCACTCTAGACTTTGGGTACTGTCCTTTTGAGGGTACGATAGATGGCAACCAAGATGATCACAACTCAGATGGAGAAGGATTACACAGAGAGGCAAACTAACTTCAAAGCTACTTACATCACAACGTGAGTAATGAAACTGTTCTTTATCTTAATTTCCTGACTTAACAGTTTTGTTTAACATGAGATTGCCTGTTTCTGTTGTGCTAAGATCGCAACATAAAACTCTACAAAGTATTAATTATACCCTAATTGCCTTAAAAACCACTCCTACACTAAAGATAAGAAAAAAACCTATATATTTTTACTACATCACCCACATCATTAGTAGAAATTTTGCTGAAGAAAATGTCTAGTGGGCTTAAGGCCTTGATTGATTTCCTATACATTGCAACTTTTGACTGACATTCTGGTACTCCATGTCAAAAGATCCCTATAAAATGTCACATTCGTCTTATTTGTCCCTGAATAAATCAATACCAAAGCTTTTGATTATATTTTTAATTTTTGTGATCAAAATTATTCACCTCACTCTCAGTCTCCAGAGCAAAGTGCAGTTGTATAGGATGGCTAACAAATTAACCAGTGGCAGAGTAAAACTAGCACTAGCCTGGTATTTCATCATAGAGAACTTTGAGCTAAGTTTTCCTATAGAACCACTGTCAAGCAGTTTGTGAGTCACAGACTGACACAACAATCTCTTTGCACAGGGCAGGAAACGTATACTTACTCTTTGAGAGACTCTTCTAAGCGCTGGACCCGTAGGAATGCTTCATCTCTCTCCTCATTGGCTAACCTGAGCCTTGCCATGACAGCTTCATCACGTTCCCGTTGAGCAGAATAAACTTCTTCCACCAAAGCTGCAAAAGTAACCAGTGTGTTTAACAATAAGTTTGTCAGGGAAAGACACTATTAGATGCAATTACATGGGCCTTTGCCAGCATTTCCTAAAACTAACATTACTCCACTGACCTCGGATTACTCTGGATAAGATCTGTATTCCTCTTCAGACACAACACTACATTGCTGTTGATTGCTAAAGTGAATACTTTAAGGAATGAAATAAAGCTATGCTTTCAAATTCACCCCTGTATAATCAAACAGGGCAAGAAAGGGATTTGCTTTGCATTCTGAATTCTTGCTTAATGGAAAAGTAATTCTTAAAGCTCAGAATCAGAAGAGACACTAGTAGGTTTCTTCTAGGACATACAGTTAAAAGCAATGATACATTCTACTTCTACCACCACACTGCTTCCTATCAGGGTGGCAAGCTAATACTAAATATTAAAAATTCTAATATTTTTACAGTCTCTGGCATCACAAGAGTGGCACAGCTGGCATCTCTCTCTGCCAAGCCTTTACTTTATTGTGTAATATACTGTTATATTATCTGTTACGGCATACATGGACCTTGGAGCATTAGGTGCCAATAAACTAAGATTTACTGTCTATCCTTGGGAGCAAACTAACACCTTCAAGTCATTCCTCATCCTGAGCTTACATTTCTTCCTGCTTCTCCCCTGTCAATATGCCTAACACCATCTCTGGCACACTGCCAGAATCCTTACCTCAACCCTGCCTCCACTGAAATCTTTATTCATACTTTCATCACTTCCCTCTGCAATACTGCAAATCTCTCCTCACAGTCATCATAAAACCCTGCAGCTGAAACATCTAGGGACTTGCAGGATCCCACAGAAAGACTGCTGTTGCTCCACGACAGAGGTCTATATCCTCTCTGATTGTCATGGCCACCTCCAAATATCTAACTGAGGTTCGTAGGTTCCAGGATTCTCCATGCTCCCCTTCCAGTCTGCCAAGCTGGTGTTTAGCCACAGTCTCCTAACACTGTACTATAGCTTTTCTCAAGTTTTGGCTTTTTTTCTTTAAGAACCTTCTGTATTAACCCATTGCTGCTGGGCTTCCTTAGCCCCTTCAGAACTCCGCTTCTCTCTAAAGGACTGCTCAAGTCATTAAGTGGAGATCTCAAAAGAAAGGCTTTCTCTTCACTTTAAGCTAGAGCTTTCATCCCTTCCATTCTTACTTCAATTGACATCAACTTTGTTGCCTTTATAGGTTAATTTACCTGTACTTCACCTTTATACGTTATTGTACAAAAACTTCAAAGAGCAATATAACATAAAACACTTTATGGTTCTTCACAGAATGGAACAATAGCAACGTAGTAGTATGTTTTGGTAGCAGCTACATTGCTGGCACAAAATTCACATTATCAGTACTGAAAAAAACCCTCCAAAAGAACCCAACCAACTGAATTATAAAAAGTGTTAAGTTTCAGTACAGTTTAAAGTAGATAACCAGACATGTAAAATGAGTGAGAAGATGAACAGAAAAAGAATGTGGAGAGAAGAATTGGGAATATGTTCAATGTAGGAAAGCAGCCCTCAGGTCCTTGACTTGGGGAGAAGAGCATTCCTAGTAAGGAAACATTTTTTGCAGGCCTACAAAAATTTTGCACTATAACAGCAGTCTGGACAAAAGACAACAGGGAAAGTCTAAATGTCACTCCTGGGAGCATAGTCCCTCCTCAAAATCTGCAGAGGATCTGAGGGCCTAGTCATCAGGCCAGAGAGGTAACAAGTTGCATCTCAACAAACAGAAAAAGCTATTCAGAAGCACAAATCTTGAAATTTACAGAAAATTTAACAATCACCAGTTTAATTCTCTTCTATTTGAGTTTTTACTCGTTCCACAAAAATAGTGTCTTTTTTCTTGAAGATCTATTTGCCCTATTTTGCAACAAGAGAGTGTTGCTTGATGCGGAGTAGAAAAACCAAGGCAAGAGTACAACAGCTGTAAAGCTGCATGTGCACAGGCTGGTGGTCAGGAAAAAGTTTGCAGCACTTGCAGAGGTTGAGTCTGATATCTGCAAAGGTAGGTGGCTCAGCAAGAACAAGAACAAATTGCACGGGGTGGGCAATTTGCATTGCAGTTTGCCAGACTTCTACTTAGGCTGCTGAGATCTGTGATGGCAGAAAAACTAGTGCCTCAGCAATGACTGCCTGGGCAAACTGCAACACAACTTCTGTGTCCCAGATGGATCTGGAATACACAGACAGTTTAATTATGTGTGGTAATTATTACCTATCTGTACCCTAACATATTTGCTTACGACAGTTCTTCCAGTAAATTATATCAGTTTATCTAGCATCATGCCAGAGACACTGCACAGAGAACCCTTTCCATAAAGCTGCAAGTGGAAACATTCTGCAATTTTCATAATGAAAAAAATTGCTGGAATTAATAAAAAGCTGCTTAAAATAACCGAAGATTTGGCACTTATTGCTGTTCTGGGGTTAATTAGTTTCCAGAACAGTTTACTTCTTTGAGTTCATCCCTTCTTCTGTCAGACCCTAAAACGTCACCACCTTAGTGCAGAAAACCACAATTTGCTGGCTGCTACAATGGGTCTTGAGTGTAAAACGGAGAGGGACTGTGTTTTGGTATATCCAATTCCCTCTCTGAGGAACTATAACTTGTGGCAATAATAACTATAGAGGCTTTTTAAAACCAGATTATTGCTTATTTGTCCTTAAACAAATTAATGTATATAAAACAGTATGAAAACACTCAGAAAAGGAGATTTTTGAAGTTATTTAAACATCCTGCTTATCTCAAATCTTACCACCCCTGATAGCAGAGGCTAATTACCTTGAACAATGAACCCTTCCCCCACCTGAAGGCCCATTACAAAATACTCTTTTAACTACTGCCTTTGGAAAAGTGACTTAAAAAAATAGCAAGAAAGGGTTGCTCAATTTATCCTTCCACTAAATTAAGGCATTGCAGTAAACATCCCAATGATCAGATTCACCAAATACCTGAAAAAAATATTACAGTTTTCCCACATCAATTACAAGTGTTTGGATTTTGCTTCTATTTCTACAAGTGATATTGCAAGTTATTTTTTTCATATTAAACTCGATTAGCTAGAGTGTAGAAAATAATGCAAAATATTTGAATAGTGATCTAAGTTTAAAATAAAATAAGAAAAAAATATAGATACATGGAATTTCAACATCAGGTAACAATATTGACAGTAATCACAAGAATTCGTTAATTTAAAAGTATTTCAAGTCCTCATCTAACTCATCTTAGTGATCTACAGAAAGCTAACTCACTTGATTCTTTTGACAACCAAAGCTTCTGCTGAATTTAGGTTAGACATTTCTGTTATCCGATGACTATACATTTCTCACTCTATTTACTATTGTACATATTCCTCTTAATATTATATGGATTAGTGTAACAGTAACACAGTTGCAGTTCAGACTATCAGTCTGAAGCATGTTGTTTACAGTAGCATTCACCGTTCACATTGAGCTTTGAATGAGCCGCAAGTAAAAGTTCAGGACCATAAGGATCAGAAGACTCTTCAAATAAACCACTGAAATACAAGCACCTTTTAGTTGCAATGCAGCAGCAAATCAAAACATTTTGTGTCATATGTAGGAAAGTATGTGAAGTATAAACTGTCCAATGAAAAGTCTTTGAGACACAGTGGCCTAAAAATCCTCCATATTATAAAGAGTAAAGAATATCCAGATTAGCATCCCTATGCTTCTTAAAAATGCTAGGCAAAAATTAATTGAGAGTAACAAGTCAGGTTCCCGAGTCCCAGTCAAGATACGGCATATCCAGCAAAATACTAGCCCCATACTGGCACACTGACTTGATGCCTGATCCAACGAAAAACGGGATCCAGCTACTTAGTCACCAACTGCTCTGGTCGACACCACAAGTTTTTCTTGGAGCCCTTCCAGTGGCGCACCAACCGACCCTATCCTGTTTATCTTGAGGCCTGACCAACAAGAAACACAAATTCTTACAGAACTTATGTTTCAAGCAAGAAAATGACACACAAAAATGAAGTATGAATAGTCAAGTATTAAGCTAAAATGAATTGTGTCATTTACTAATTCATATATGTACAATGACAATCAAGAGTTAAAATATTTAAATAGCATAGTGTTAAATTAAGAAAAAAAGGATTATTTTCCAATGCTTGCAAACATTGTAATATATACAAACGTGACATTACTATTTAGTTGCATAAACTTTATTTGCTTTAGAATAATTTAATAACATCTTTCTCCTTGTAACTAAAACCCCTGCATAGTCTAAAAGAGCTCTTTATTTTAAAAGAATCATTATGCTAAACTCATCAATTCTAAAACATTTTTAGTTTTTAGTAAAGAAAACAATTGTAAACAGAGAGCTTTTGTAAGGTAGATAGCTATTACAAAGTTCACTTAGAAAATCAATATAGCATTTTAGCTGGAATTTGCTCATTAAACACCCACAGCTCTAATGCAAATTATGATGGAATGAATAAAGCAAATACATATGCTTCTTTCTTTTTATTAAATGTAAAATCTACTGTTAATTGCATCTGGTATGTCATATAAACTTTTCTCCTTAACTATTAAATGGAAGCTTTTACAAAAGTCATTAGAGATTCTCTTTCTTTGACTTGTATAAATTTCAATATTTGTTCAGTAAAGGTTCACAGCAGTTAAATTACATTAACAAATATTATTAGCTACTATGTAAGCCAACTAAGTAAAATACTTATATTGCAGGTAAAACAAATCAATGGATGTTTACAATAATATTTGGATATGTCCATTTTTAAACAAGCTTATCAAATATCATGTAATTCTTAGTCAAATGAGAGAGACTCAAAGTAGATTTTTTCTTCCCAAATACTCAAATTTGTTTAGTAAGCTAATTGTTTTCTAATATGGGCAAAAGTAAATATGAAGAAGATGAACCATACTGAGTATGAGTTTACTGAGTCAAAGCAGTGTACATATTTTCTTAGTTGAACCTGATTCTCTTGGCAAACCTATCTTCTACACTTTTTAAACTACCTTTAAAATACAGCAGTAGTGAGAAGGTGTGCTGGAAATCATTCTAGTTTAAACAGTGGTTCATGATTTTCCAAACAACAGAACTTTGGGGGAAGGGAGGGAAGCATGGTTCCCAGGAAAAAAAAAAGTCTGTTTGCTGATTTCCTAGAGGTCATCTGTGTAAATACAAAAACTGAATAGGAAAGGCAAGAAAGAAGAAATTGTTAGGACTTAAAACATCCATGGCAGCAGAAATTGCTTCACGTTACTCATTAAAAAATGTAAAATCCAGAATACAGGCCAGACCTTATAAGAAAAAGATGAGATCACTACTCACAGTACTATCTCAGAAGACACAGTAAATATTATAGCACTATAACATTTGACTTTCAAGATAAGTCAGTTTTACAGGAATAATAACAATATTTTGAACTTTGCAAGGTTATTTGACATTAATAGATGCGATGAAATACTATTTTTGGCTTTGGAATCTGTGGGAAAAAAAAAAATGGGACCCAAGAAATAGTACAATTAAAATTTTGCTAACTGTTTTTGTAACAAGCACCAGTTATAATGATAGATTACTTCCAAGACAAAGACATGGTGATAAAGTTTTTCTGTTAATAACAATGTATTGTTGCACAAGGCCAGGGTTTTACAGTTTAAGATTTAGTATTCAAGATCAGCGGTTGCTGAACAATAGCCGACTTGGGATTTTCTTTGGCATTGATTCTGGTACATTCAAGGTAATTTTACTAGTTACTTGTACCATTACAGCAACAAGAAATACAAATGAGATAATATGTTTTTACAAAAAAGTCTCTGAGCATCTTAAATACTAAAGAATTGAATGAAATAATAATAATTAATGATAAAAAAAATTGATGCATAATTCAACTTCTTTCTCATATGGGTATCCAGCTCGAATATAGGAGTGAACGTTGAACTCATGAGAAAAATGAAACAAAGAATATTTTTTGTTTTCTGCCTTTTGGAGATGAACATTAGTCTGAAGGAAAAGTAGAAACAGGAAAGAACTTGCTTGGCCGGGTTGTACTTAGAATACAAAATTCCTGTAATGACCTTCTTGTTTATCCTGTTCAGTTGCTTCCATGAAATTTATCCTAGAGAGAGGTTTAACTGAATCTTTTTAGGGATTTCTGTTGTGTTTTCACACTGGATTTCTGAGTAGCAGCTGCATGAATGTGAGGAACTAAGGATGTATACTGGGGAAAGAGGTTCAATGACTACTTGCCTTCTCATTTTCATCAGTCCTCCCATTCCCATCCACCATTGCTGGGTCTCTGTCTGTTTAATCACAGGAGGACTTGGGAACAGTCCTTGCCATTTCCAGATGGGTCACTATTATTAAATTTTATTTAGCCATATGGATATACACTTGCTCTCCTTACAGAAATACATGTATGCATTTGTTATCCAGTCCTTTTAGAAATAAATATCCTGAGATGTCTTTCTGCTAAATTTAATGACTGTGCTCATAATTCTTAAATAAGTCAATCTTATCACAGCCAAAACCCATAAATTTACTGCATTGCTCTGAAAGCCTTTAAAATGTGTCATTAATTGGTCTCTGTGCATACATGTTACAAAATGCAGATAATCCCTAGAAATGGTCAAAGCCTAGGGTCCTTACACAGTTCTCATTCAGGTTAATGGCAAACTACCACGAGCTCCAGGGCTGACAGTCAACTTAAAAATATTGCTGAAATGCTCTATTACGGTACAGACAACTTAAGTTCCTAGCTCTTTTTTTGGAAGCTACCATTCATTTACTTTCAGTTATGACCCATAACTGAGAAGTAAAAGCAAAATAGTGATAAGAAGATCATTGGAAAACTACTTAAGAGTTTTCACTGGTCTATACCAGGAATTATAGACTATAAGTCATTTACACCTAAATGTGACTTTATAGATAAAGCAATCTGAACAAACACTGATAGAACACAGTGACTTCTTTATTGCTTTGCTCTTGTTGTATGTATTTAGTGCATAGAATTCACCTGCTCCTACATTTCCAATGCTATAAACAGTGTTCTTAATAAAAGGGTATAGCTGCTTAGTGGCAGCTCTGCATAGGGTTTTCTTTGTGTACTCAGATCCCAATTCAATTAAAAAAAAATAAAGTGGGAAAGAATAGGAGAGAGTATTATACACAGACCCCAAGGCAGTTCTTGTGAAAGCCAATCCCTGTACAATACTTAAGCCTCTCTTTCTAATACACTAAACACAGCTGACTTCAAAATTCAAACCATAATGCTGTTAAACTTTTTTTTTGGTGAATAATTGCTGATGTCTGAATATTTACTTAAGGGGGAAAAAGTAAATATTGCATTAAAGTTTGCAAGTTATAATTTGACAGGTTAAAGAAAAGTTTTTGTAATACCCCAAGAAGCAGATTATTTACAGACCTTTTTATTTCTGAATAAACCCCAGTTCTTTATATTCATCTACTGGGGAAGAGAGAAAGGCCACTAATCATAAAAATATGCAGAAGATACTGCATAAGCTCCATGCATAAACAGCTTAATAATTTACATTTTAACCTATGCCAGTACATCGTATATTATAGATCAAAGAGCTGCATGCAACTTTTTGACAATTGACAATTCTGATATTCTTTCAAATTAAGGTGTTTAAAATTAAGCCAAGATGTTCTCAGTCACAACACCCCCACATTCAGGTTTACTTTTTTTCTGTTCTTTAGACGGATTATCTACCTTCTCATACAGAGGATTCCAATCCTAAAGCTATTTTCAAAATTCTGTTATTTACCAGAAAGTATTTTGAAAAAATATTCAGGAAATAGTTTTGCATAATGAAGCATTAATACGGCAAAATCACTAACAACTACATAGATTATATATACAAATGAATTCTGCACAGAAAACTGAGTTAGGGAAGTATATTCATTACCTACTTAAACTGTAAAATATCATTCATATTTAGGTTTATAAACACAAGGGTTGGGAACTACTGAGTTCTTTTGGCTAAAGCCCAATATTGGCCTTATTTCAGTTTAATTGGAAGAGGATCTTGAATTCATCTTCTCCATGAGATATCAGGAACCTGGATTTCTCTTTGTACCAAAGGTTAATAAGAAATGTGTCTGCAAAAGTCAAACAGCATTAAATACCAAAAACTGATTATTATTCTGCAGGAGTTGTTCTGTCATTCATAATCTCTCCATGCTCCAACCTTCCACAGCTAATCTTTAATGGATGACATGCAAGAAAGAAAAATAACATCTAAAAAGGGACTTTAAAGTGAGCTTTGAAGAAATGGAAAATACTTTTCTTCTGTGCTGCAAGTTATTGCCACCCAAAGTTTATTACTGGCAGGAGTACATATTTCCTCTTACTTAATGGGATATTAAATCAAACTACCTCTAAGTTAATAGCCATTTGGATATTTGTTTTCATTTTTGGTATTAAAACTATTGCATATGCATTCAGTAATTATTTTTCAGGTTGGTTTTGGAAACTTCAAATAATGTACATGAACATTTCCATACTATATTCAAGAATTCTAAAATACCACAAATGTTAATTCTCCAAATTTTTATAAAAACCGACCTAAAAAGGGGACTTAATTGTAAGTATATTGCCATAGTTTCCAAGAGACTGAAAGCTGCATAACATATACAACTGGATTAAAATTCCTACTTCCCCCTTTTTTCCACATCATATTTCCTATCATCGTCTTTCAGAGAGCATCTAGAGAATGCTCATACAGTTGTCAGGCAATAAAGGCAGAGTGCAACACCTAACAGACCTAGCAGGGCTAGACTCAGCCAGCTGACTGATTAGAAAAAGCATTTCTATGGTATAACTTCTTGCAGTAATTGATATTTTTTCCAGATTAGAGAGGCTACCACTTTGCTCTACAATTTTCACACTCAATCAGCTCTTTTCCTCTAAAAATACCTGTTTACCCCCTGCATAATTCTTTTTCTAGGTAACAATAAAGTCATTTACTATGTCCATCCCAAGTGAGATCTGTATCTCTTTACTAGTTCTTTTGAAGAACTACTCCTTTGCAATGTCTCCATTCTTACCTTCCAATCTGTCCTCAGAAGGTGCACGCTCTTTCTCCCTTTCCCCTTGCACAGGGTGCACCCATTCCCTTTTCTGTTCAACATCTGAAAAGTTCTGTAGTCCCACATTTCAAGATTTGCTTCTTTTTTTTTTGTGCTCAGTTCACATGTCATGTTCCCCTTTCTTCTTATGTTATTCTAGCCTCAGTTCTTTCACAAGGTGCTTTTCCCTTGATTTTCTGTTCTCTTCATGATAGGTAGTGAAACCCATGGTGCCTTCTGACACTGGTTTATAACGAGAGGATATCCAGCAGAAGAATAATGAAGAAAGAGCAGGAACCTGTGGCAACAATAGTCTCTGATGCCTAAAAGCCTGCAACCAAAACTGGTAACTCACTAATTTTCCTTAGCCACTTGAGACAGAGATAGCGACCCAAGGAAGTTCTAAAATCCATTTTCCAGGTTAGTAAAATTTAAAAATTAACAACTTCTGAAAATGTTATTTACTGCACACATTATTAAACATTCTCTTCCATCATATATATCTTCTGCTTTAACTCTTTCTTATTCTCTCATGAAGCGACTCACAAATTTATACTTACACTCTTCACTTCTTCATTTGAGCAAAGTGGATATCATAAAGCAATAAGCTTTGGATTATTTATTTCTGACAACTGTTGTAGCTTCCTTTTAAAATGGCCTTTGTCTGCAGCTTTTCTGTTCTTTCCATGGGACTTGTTTAGGTAAAACCCATCAATTAAAGGGTTACATTCAAAAACTGAATTGTAGTGTTCCTCAAAGTGGATGACATTTCTGATGTTTTTGACAATATGATTTTGTGGACTCATTTTCTTATCATAAAGTCAGTACTAAGTAATAATAAAAATGCAAACACCCATATTTACGAGCTTCACTCTACCATGTGTTATGCACTGCAGTAATTAAACATTAACTAGCAACATGAAATCACAGCCGCATGTGTTCTCCTTTCCTCAAAGGACTTAACACAAGGGGAAAAAGTTTTTCCTTGAACATACTGAGGTTTTTTTATTAGGTTCAGCTAGTGCATTAGAACTGTCCCCAAGGCTTTTGTGAGAAAGTGACACATAGACCTCCAAAACTTCTGTTCACATCATTCCAAAGTTCAAAACATTTATCCAAAGTGGACAGCATTCTTAGCACTGTAAGACAGGAAGCAAAAAAGCCATGAAATATTAACGATGCTTCCTTTTTGCAAATAGCTTAAGTAGTAAGGAGCCCCTTGCCCTCTCTCTCTGCATTTAAAGGATTTTATATTTCCTGAACTAGTAAAAGGAAAAAAAAGGTATTTTCTTAAAGGTCATCATTATTACACAGTGTAGTTCTCATTAAAATTTGGTTTATTCTTCCTTTTAAAATGGAACGACTATAGAAATTGTCAGAACCATATTCATGATGTACTGTTTTGAAGTTAATATGCATAGGAAATAATTAGAAAGTTTAAACAGTAATGTAAGAAAAAGCAATTTACTAACAAATATTTCAACTGTATCCATAAAAATGAAACTAAACATCTTTTTGACACACCTTTTGACACACATTTCTTTCTAGGTTTTAACAAGCAATGAACACCTTTATCAAAGAGAGTATTTCTCTATCATAGGTACAGAGGTAAATCACTGTGCAAATATCCAGGAACAAACACAAAACTTGGGATTCAACCCAAACAATTTGCATTAGATTTTGTCTGCTGGATATAACTATGATATGCAGAGTTGATTTTTTTTTTTCTTCTGAAAATAGAGCAAGCAGTTTATGTAAAATTAAATAAGAATAAAATTATACCTGCATTTCAATTTGTTTTCTAATATGTAGATTGGATTTATTTTCTCCTTCCTCTACCACAGAAAATGTAGGAACTCTCTCTTCCATTTATAACATACATAGAACACTGTATTCTGCCTATGTTATGGATGACATGATATAGTTTGACATTAAGTGGAAAATCAGCCATCTGTGTTTTCAGCTAGAGAGTTTATTTTCTGCTCAATTTTCTTGAACAGAGGTACACCCCTCATCAGTACCAATAGTTTGGGGACCAGTATTAGTAATACTATATGAAGCATGCATGGTATATGAAGACAGAACTTTACCTACCTTACACTTTATTTATGAAGAAATGATACAACGAGCTTATAGAATCATAGAACTGTCTAGGCTGCGAGGGACCTAAAAGCAGTCCTATGGAACACTTGGAGAAAAACCTCAGAGTAATTTTCATCCACTGGGTACATTACACACACAGTCACTTTTCAATAATAAAAGTACTCGGCTTCATTACTTTAGAAATTTCTAAAACTGTAAAATACAGTCTCCATTCTTATATGTCTACCTGAAGAACAATTAACAACCAATACACGCATGCACTCGCTTTCAATTATTAATTTAAACCCCTTTCATTTTGGGAATTTGTATATACTTCACTCACTGGAGATATACCATCATCAGACAAAAATTCATTAACTACCAAAAAGAACAGATTTTTCAAGAAAAGTGCAGGTCTCTAGTTGAGGTGAATATGCGACTATCTCCATACACGGGAAGGGGGTAGTATTGCTCTGAACAAGCTAAAACAATAAGTGGTATTTGAACTGCTGGTTGAAAGGTAGAGGCACTGGTAATCATTATTTCCCCTTGTTTGTTCAGGACCTTCCAACAAAACAAACAACCTTTTTGTGATTGGATTGACATGGTGTTAACAATGCATTTAATGCCCAAATCAGTATGAATACAGGTAAAGCTCCTGCTAATACCAGTACCAGGATGTTAAAGCCACCTATTTTCTAAGCAACTCTAAACAGCCACACATAAAAAAAAAGTCAAATCTTCCCTCCTTTAGCAAATAAAGCTAACATTCACTAGGCCACGTCATATAACAACCGCGGGTACTGTATGAGCCATACAGCCATCTGTTAAACGCTCGCCTACGGTACCTGCAATCTTTTCTGCAATCTTCGCTTCTGCAGCTCTCTCTTGCAGTTCTAAGTCCAGTTTTATTGTCTTCAGCTCCTTGTCCTTTTCAGACAGCTTATCTTGAAGCTGAATTGAACAAATGGACAGTGAGATTCCTATCTAGCTGAAACAGCCAACCAGCTATTTTAACCACAACAAATTTCTAAATCATTGTTTCTTATCCCCAAAATACAAACAATAAGCAATACAACAGAAGTTCAATTAATTATATTTATTTATTTAAAGGGAAAATGTTAAAACATATTTTTTATCATCTGCCTTAGCTTGTTCTACTACACAAACAGCAATGTGTGTGCCATCACTTTTATTTAGGATTCTCTTCTTCAGGTATCACCAACCGTGGTCCTTCTTGCTGAGGAAGCTCAGAATTACATGGAACATAATGCAGGTGTGCCTGCATGAATAGCTTATTTCCTACTGAGAGTACTGACAGCACAGCCTGAAGACACAGTGGTGCAAATGCATCTTTTTTCATGTGCATCGTCAGAAAGAAAACTGCTGTTCTTTCACATGTTGAGGCTTTTCTTTTTGCTGGTAATCTATTAAATCTGTTCCTGGACAGATACCTGAGCTTGTTGTTGAACATTCAATGACATTCAATGGAAAGACTATAGACTTTTCTGTGGTTTAAGTGCATGCAGCTGCTACTAACGCTAAAAGCAATGCAGTGTGCAAGTAGGAAGGAATTTTCTTCCCCTCGACAAAGAGGAGGTATCAGGGTACATTCGTTATTTGGATCACATGTAAAGAAGCATGAGCTCCAAATTTTGTTCATGAAATTCCAGTCTTGGTTTTGGTCCTCCTTGGTTTTAACCCATGATGCAAGGACCTATGTCACTGATTAAAAACGTCAAAGGGTAGGATGAAAATGGGTAGATGATTTTTTATTTCCAGAGCAGCAGTTGTTAAGCAGATACTAAGAATCCAAAATGACAAGAAAGCTATTGATTCGTGCACTAAAATAAATAACAAAACTAAATTTGAAACAGTTTAAAATGTATGTTTTGTAAGACAACCATAAAAGAGCAAATACTGTGATCTGAATATCTCAATTGTACCTTTTTATTTTTGGCTCTCAGAGTGTCCAATTCTTTTAAAAGGAATCCAGTTTCTGTTTTTCCACCTAAATCTGCAGCATCCTTCCATGATGATATGAAATCAGGGAACATCCTGTTAACCTTTCTTTCTACATTGCTGTGTTTAGAAGGGAAAAAAAGAAAGAAAGAAAAATAATGCAAAACCAGTTCTTTCCTCTACCCCCCTAGAAATAAAATACACAGACATAAATTATCAAAACTTGTTAACGATTGCAGATGTATTAAATACCAAGTACAAGGGATGTCTTTCCATCACTTCTTAAACCTGTAGTTCTGAAAAAAATCTGTACATTTGGAATAGTAAATAAATATACTACAGTGTTAAGGCATTAAACCAGATGAATATAAATTGACTATGAAGCCTATAAACAAATACTTAAGGGAAGCAAATATTAAAAACCCTATACTTAACATTGAGTGACAAAGTAATGAAACATTTGGGGATCAAACTGATGCTCATGTCAGAAGAAACCAAATTCTTTGGTAAGATGGACAATTCCACATGAAATGAAGAAGATGAGATATAAGGAAGAAATATCTTGAAGAAATTTGTAAATTGATGGTGTTATTGTAAATATTGCAACTGACAACAGGAATTCCATACTGCATACCAGTCATAGAGTTTTAAGATAACTTATTTAGCTATAGACAGGAAAAAATATGACCAGATTCAATGGCCACAAAAATTCTGTCTCAAGGTAAGACTTTTCTAAAACTCCTTAGCTATCTATTGATACTCAGATAACTTGGATATCATTTGTGAGATGGCAGCAAAATCAGTAGGTGAATAATTAGAAGGGAAATTAGCAAATATTTTTAACATTTTAAACACCCATAAGCATTTTTGTTTATAGGCTTCACAGGCAATGAGTCATATGAAACCACAGAAAAGCTATACCTTCTGAAATCTTATTACTACTGTATACATTACTTTCATTATGTGTAATTCACATCCTAGAAAGAAAAGGAAAGCTATCTATTGCTCCAAAGAGTCATTCTCTTATGTAGACAGTTGTTTTTACTCAGCTACCCCTTTCTTCACCCGCTTGCCCTGGATTTATTTTCTTTATGGTTCTTAAGGAAATTAAGATCTGTACTCTGCAGGCAAATTATGGTGCAACCAAAAGCACATCAAACAGCTGGGAGGCTCACACTGAAAGAGTACTTAATGTATTACACTATATATGGGGTGGAAGAGTGCTTACACTGTTTGTCTTCCCTTTCAAGACTCTTCAAACCCTATTTCATCTTTGCTCTGTATAGAAAATTTCATTTAGTATTGTTTCAGACTGCCCCTGGATACTATTGCCCAGATATTACAAACCTCAAGTTTTTTTGGTGTATTTTCCATGTTCAGAAGAGGCTTCCCATGAACAAGTTTGAATATACTTCATCATCATCTTTTAATCCCTCAAATGTTTTCTTCCTGATGTCTAAAAAAAACCTTGACGAATGACATTGATGGTACACAAAGACAGTTCTCTGTACTGCAAACCAATGCTGACTCAACATTTGCTGGGTTGTTCTGTATCAAGATATTTTCTCACATCATATTCTAATTGCAATATGTTTGGGGAAGGATGGATTTTGTGCAGTTTATATAGTATCTATCAAAATGAGTTTTTGTCCATAACTTTAGGATCCTACATGCAGACGAGATGGTTCAACATGCCGACTGCCGTGGGAGGTCAATATCAGTGTTCAAGACCAGCCTGACTGTTGGCGTGAGTGGCACTGGTGAAGGATAGGAGCAACAATCTTTGGCTAACTCTGCTGGGCCATACTTATGCACTCAGAAGCATATTTGGCTTTTAGTGCAGGATGCATTGCCCAAACAGCATATTTCAGGCCTTAATGTGAAATAAAAAGGCAACAAGACAGACAGAAAAGTACTATGGACTAGTTTTAGCCCAATAGGTCACCACTAGATCTTACTAAAGATAACAAAACCAGGTGTGGAATCTGCCAGATTTATACTATAAATCTGAAGAATTATAGTATATTTTTCAAAGTACATCACAGCGCTTTGCAGGCTTGATCCCATATTCCAAAGCAAATCTGTCACTCTCATTTAAGACTTGGGCTTCAGAATGCCAAAGTCAGTCAAAACTGGAAGCATGTTCCCTAGTCAGGTGGGTACACCTTCATATATTGTGTCACATGCAGCATATGTGTATATGTTTTTTAAGACTACATTAGAGGGCCATAGATCAGTACAGAAATTAATGACAATAAATGACCAAAATTAATGACAAAATAGAATCTTCAGAGTTTGAATTGCACTTTTCAACCATATTTACCCTTCTCCAGACTCCTGTCACAGACTGTATATAATACAAGGTATTACAGCTCCTTCTCTTCAGTCTTCCAACTTTATACAGACTTCACTCTATTCCTGCTTCCTAGATACTTTATTCCTATTTCCTACTCATTTCCACCCCACTTCATTTCTGCTTCCTACTCGCTCACCATACTTAGGGTACACTGTGCTTGTTACATAAAGCCATGGATACTACAAGAACTTTCAGATCATCTTTTCTAATTTTGTTCAGTACACACTTTTAAAATTCTCTGTAGAGACCGCAATCATTGAAGTGCCATAGTGTGTCACATAAGCCATTGCATGATCATATTTTCTATCAGCATTAGAGAATACAATGATGAAATGTTGTGCTCCACAAGGAAAGAAGGGCAGGTGAAAAGCTGACTTAGATTCTCAGTTGGAAAGTAAACTTCCCTATCTCATCCAAAAATCCAAATGTATATTACCTATAATTTGAATCCAGAAAAACTATATAAAGATATATTTGGGTTTACCTTGAGTCTTCAAGACTGAAATTATAATAATTCGAAGCTCCTCCTCTTTGATTAGTTATTGGCAAATCTGATAGTTTCCATGCTTCAGCTCCTGCCTGGTTGAAAAATTCTGTGTTTTTTTGAGAATTCTGATGAAACTGAAACTCAGTACATAAGTCTTCTTTCTTCTGTTCCAGGATGCATGTTTCTATTTGGAAAGAGAAGCAAACATTTTTTTTAATTTGGAGATTTCTCATTCAAAAATGGCTTGATATATTCTTATTTGTAGCAGAAAGCAGAAAATACTCTACTTTCAGATTAGCAGCTCGCTTGTCCCATTATGGAATGACAACTCTGTTACTTACATCACAGATGTAGCACCTGCAGGTCTATTTACTGCATTTTTCTCATGGAAACCTGCAAAATTCATCACCATTTCCTAATTGGTCTTCCTCTAAAATGACTGCTGAAAATAATGCTGACCCTAGTAAATTATCTACCTATCTTTTGTAAAAATCAGCTCTGCCTTAATGAGACATGATAAATTTTTGCCATAGATAGAGAAATTTACTGGTCGTGAGCTAGATTCTTTCTTATATTGACATCTTTTTCAAATCCATTTTGGCTACAAAAATAGTATCAACAGGCTGTAATTATCAACAACAAATGTAAGGCCCTATTGTTCCCTCCTGGAGAGTGTAAGGTACAGGCTCATACAACTAAAGAACTTGAAGAATGCAAAGCATAGATTGTGCCAAAGGGAAAAATTATCTGATTAAAATGTTGAGTGTGATAGTTAGTTCTCTTAAGCTTAGCTACTAGATATTTTTAGGACATATTTCTGATATCAAGGTATTTAAATGTAAGAAAGATCTACATACCATGAATGTTCTTTCATAAAGTAGGAACAAGTAAGTTTTAATTATAAAACTATATTAAAAAATGAGGAGGAAGAAGCCTAAAAAAACTGCAAATAGAAAAAAAGTGCACATTTTCTTCATTCTTTCATTTAGATCAGTAGAGAACAAGCACTGGAGCTTTTGTTCATTTAATAAAGTTAGCATTTCCAAACATTTTGGATTAATTAGACTGTACACATTCTTTGATGCAACTTATTACTTCCTCCTCAAAACTACTAAGTTGCTGTTCTATACAGTAGCGATCATCTACAAACAGTCCCACAAAAGACATCAGTCAGTATCAAGGTGTCATGCTGCATGCAAGGCACAAGAGCACAGATTCCAAGTCAAAAATGCTGAAGACTGTCTCTACAGTCTGTTGAAAGGATTCCTTTCCTTGAAAAAGGAAAAGCATAGCCAATGGCACAGAAAACATCCTGAGGGCACAAAGCAATGACTTCTGGATTAGCTGGTGTCAGTTTAACAAGTTCCCACACAAAGCTATGTGTTACCACCTTGAGGAAAAAGTTACTGTACCTGCTGCTCATCTGTGTTACACTTCTCTAGTTCAGCACAAATCAATCCACTTGAATCCACTGTCACCATTTCTCTAAAGTATAACCACTGATTTTTGTACTAGAGAAACAACAGTCAACAGCATACCAGAATCTTTATTTCTGAGCAGCAATAAACACATGGGGACCCTAACTTGAGAAAAAAATATTTAACAAATATAACTTAACCGTACTTTCAGTACTGTGATTGAAATGTGTCCCTTGGATAATTTCACAGCTAATGCAGAAATTGAACACAGCCCACATCTACCTACATTCTTTGAGCAAATGTACTCTGTCGTTCACTGGCTTGAAATGCTGCAGGTTTTTGAGTAGAGATTTCCTTTTAAGTGCTGCTACATTTTAGAACTGGATTGAATCTCTTGATCCTCCTAACTGTAAGCAGCAAGGATCTCTAATGAAACAGGCATTAAAAAATTCTATGAATCTTCTCCAACTTGGGAGTGCCAACACATAAGGGCAAACTTTGGAATCCTCTCCAGTTAGTACTGTCTGAAAACTAACATACTCTTAATTTCAGTACTTGCAAAGCTTCTTCTGGGAAACATACACTTAGTTGAGATGTGTTTCTCATTCAATTTATATTATAAAGAACTGCCTATCAAACATCAGCCTTTCCAGTTCTCCCATTTCAGGTGCGATGTTCTGTATCTATATAGTTGGAAATTATGCCCTCACACCTTGAAGGGGAAGTGCAAGGCTTCACTTGCCATAATAACTTTTCCTCCCCTTCTTCTCTTGGGCATCAACATTTTCTGCAAGCCATATATATCTGAAGTGCCTCAGGTGAAGCGTGTTGCATTCTGTGAAAGAATTCAAGCACAGCGCTATCTGTTGCAATAACCAGTGACTGTATTTCATGAACACTTGTTCCTTGTTTAGCATTACTGCACTCTCCTTTCGCCCACACCATAGGAAAGTTGGAGAAGAAAACCCTTCTCACTCCAGAACACTCACAAGACTAGATGATGTTAGGTACCACAGTTACACTGGGACAAATCCAAAAAGGGATTCTACCACTTTAGCATAAGAGTAATCAACTGAATAACTTTGTCTTCTTTTCATAGTTCCTGTTTTTCAAATTTGCTGCTTTTACTGCCAGGACTTTAAAGAGTTCACAGAGGCATATTTCTGGCTGATGCTCAACTTGATTCCCCCAGGATCTCAATCCTTTTCTGTAGAACTTCTTTCAAGCCAGTTGGCAACCAGCATGTAGAGTTACACGGGATTATTCCTGGCCAGGTGCAGGGCTTCACATTTTCCCCTGCTTCATAAGGTTCCTTCTGTGCAATTCTCCTGTTGAGGTCTCCCTGAATGGCAGCATAACCCTCTGGTGCACCAACTTCTCCTCACAGTTTTGTATCATCAGCAAGCTTGCTGAGGCTGTACTCTGCTCTAAAAGCCAGATCATTAATGAAGACATTAAACAGGGTAGGATCCGTTTTTGACTCTCAGAGTACACTATTAGTGGCTTGCCTCCTGCTGGATTTTGTGCAACTGATCACCACCATTGGGTGCTGATATTCAATCAACCTCACTGTTTACTTATTTAACCCATACTTTGCTTCCCTATTAGGATGTTATGGAACACAGAGTCCAGAGCCTTACTAAAGTCAAGGAAAACAACATCCTGCTTTATCCATGCTTTGTATCTTACTTGTCAGGACAGATAATTTTTGAGCTTGGACAAGGTGATCCTTGAGTATCCACCCAGTCTCTTGGATCCTTCTTCTCTCCAGCACTGCATTCTGTAAGATCATTCCAAGCAGATCTCTGAAGAGGCCAAAGTGTATTCTCCTGAAGACCACAGCTGCAACCCTGCTTTTTGTCCTGATTTCTCCTCTCAGGATCCTGAACTCCACCACCTAATGGCAACTGCAGCTAAGACTACCTCCCAACTTCAACATCCACAACCAGTCCTTTCTTGTTCATATGTATTGGGTCCAGCAGAGCACCTCTCCTTGCTGGCACCTCAGTCATTTGTGTCAGGAAGTCATCATCAGCCTACTACAGAGATCTCCTACATCACTTGTGCCATGCTTTTGTCCTTCCAGCAGATTATCAGCATCACTGTAGTCCTTCATGAGGACCAGGACCTGTGAACGTGAGGTTCCTTCTGGTTGTCTGAAGAATGCCTCACCTACTTCAATCAATTCTTCTCCATGCCAGGAAGTCTTATGGGTAGAATCAAGGATAACACCACCTGAATGCCCACACCCTTGCCCATCACCCCCAGAGCCATATAGTCACACATAATACTTCCCAGGTCACCCCAGCAGTATATGTGGAAGAGTAACAGGATGTAACAGAGGGTCAGATGAGCCTCAACAGCCTCTCTATAACACCCTGAATATGGGCTCCCAACAAGCAACAAAAATCACAAGTCAGCAGAACGATTTTTAATTTGTTTTTTAAAAACAGAATAAAATCAACATGTCTGCACGATAAGGTAAACACCTGCATTAGCAGCTGAACTTCAGGCTAAATCCTTAGCCCATGTCAAGACGTGGATTTTTATGCCTTCAACTGTAAGTTACAGCAGCTGGAAAAAAAAAATTTAGAATGGGACTGAATCTGTGTTGGCATTTATTAATGCTAATGCTACTTCTTTAAGCAACTTACATTTGCAGCACACCTTTTCATCCAGATTCAATTCCCTCAAGCACGTGGGTAAGACTAAGCAGTATCACAGCAAGCCTGTAAGTGTCATTCCCGGAAATGTTAAGCAAAACACAGAGGGTCTGTTTTTTTCCCTGCTGGCTTTGTAAGAGAGATGATGGCAGCCTCCTCCACTCAGAATTGGAAGCACTCTGCCCAAGGGCATTAAGATTAGAGGTTTTACTTGTTTAATAAAGTTGTAATGCATTTTTTTTTTTTGGTCAACATACTAAATCTATCAGCGGAATGCTTTGGGGAAGATGTTTTGAACACTGTCAGAAAAATGGGCATTGCTATGTTTTTATTTTTGAAAACACTTTATACTTCATAGTCCACAACCCCCACCCGAAGTTATTTTGGCCTTGGTACGTGGTAGCTTGTCTTGCTTCTAAACTACATAGCAATATTAATCAATGCAATTCAGCGCTTTTCGTCATGCCTCCTGCAAATTGTATTGTGCACTAATTACCAATGCTGCAGAGACACACTGGGGAGTAAGTAGCATTTGCAATAATCAGGCTGCACAAGGAACATCAGAGAAAGGGTAAAACAGCTTTGCAAGCTTTGGAAAAAAAGGCTGTAGTTTTCATTAAGCAATATCACCACGACTGATTCTGTTTTTTGAATATACTAAACAACTTATTTTCCATATAAAACAAGAAGTTCAGTAGCCCAGATTAATATTTCACTATAGGGAGAAGCTGAACAGCTGATCTTCTGTATGTATTTATCTTGAACGAATAGCTTGTTCACATTGAGGGAAAGAAAAGCAAATGTTAGGAAGAAGAAATATAAAGACACTAGAATTAAAGCTGGGAATTGATTGTGAGGGACGTAAGGGGAAGATAATGCTGTCATGGCTTGAAACAGTAGAGACGGAACAGAATTCAATGTTATTAAGCTGGGAGTCGTTAAAAAGTCAAGTAAAAAATCCCAAAACATTAAACCTTATACAATTTGCAGGCAGCTACTGTTTCTTGTACCTACTTCTTAGAAGTGGGGGAATTAGTACCAAGATCAGGGATCCTTCTCTCGCTTTGTAGTCTTTCAGCATCCCGCTAGCCAAATTGCGGGGCTATTGCAATTTGAGGTTTGTAGGGAATCTCCATGAAAAAACAACAATGGAAAACAAACAAAACCCAACAGAACATGCACACAGCACCACAAAATACACTGTTGGCTACAGATCTGCCTGCAGATAAGTATGGGGACACTGAAAGCCATTTGTGCTCCAAATCAGCCGCAAGTGTAAAAGCACTTCCCGCTTGCTACCTATAGCTTCCTGCTCCAAGCTGGTCTGTAGCACTGACAAGGCATGTTCTCGTCTGTCTGTGTAAGACTGCAAGAATGAATGCCTAGAGACATGGCAGTAAGAGGCAGAATAGGAAAAAGAGCAAATCCAGGAAGGAAGAGAATGAGCCATACACACTCTGGGAATGGGAGAAAAGCTGACTGCAAACTCAGTAGGCTTACTCTTCCTACGTGACACTGTCAGACCAAAGAAATTTGGAAAAGTTGCAGAACATAACATTGTGCTACATTTGAGGAACTAACTACAGCCTCAAGATGTCAATGATTGGCAAACTACTGTTAATCACGTATTTTTTCTTGTCAGCCTAAACATCAATGCAGTTTCAATTTCTATGGGGTTTTTTGGTTGTGTTTTTTTTTGTTGTTGTTTTTGTACAGTACCAAAACCTGAATTTCAAAGAGCAAGAGGCAATATTCACTATCCAAGAAGCCTATTGCAGCAAAGGACCAGCCTGTCCCTATACCAAACTAATCTATTCCCACTGGAATCCAAGGACACGCTTACTACCATTTAAAAATGCTTTCTCTCTACCTGCGAACCACACCTCTGCCTCAGCTTGCTGCAATAACAGTCAAGAGTATGAGCATTACATGAGAATTTCACCTTCCTTTTATTTTCACTAGACTGATGTTATTCAATTACTATTCTAATACAGAATTACTATTCTGTATTATTGACTCTCAAATTTTTGTATGTTAATAATATTATCAGGATTTCTGAAAAGAAAATTTTTGGGGATGTGTGTATGACTGCACACACGCACAGGCGTTCTAACAAGCTGTTAGGACAAGACTGCTGCTGCATTAAAAAAAGCTATTTTAATAGCTTCATATTAAAAAAAAATTACAGAATTGTCTTAAATTCATAACGTCTAGTGGTGCTGGACTTGAATTCTTACATATATACATAATAAATAAACAGAAATTAAATATTTAAGTCTAATGGAAAACATGAACCTGACAGCCACTAACATTTCTAGCTATGCAAATGAAATTAGTACTATGGCTAAATAGTCCTTCATGAGCTGAGAATGATGAGTCAGCCTTTTTGTCAAAGGCAAACATTAATTCACTTGGCTGTATAACTACTGGAACTTCTACCAAACAGAATGACCGTGAAAGACTCAGATTGCTCAACAGTTCACCCCTTACTGAATGATTAAAAGGCATAAATCCTGAAAATAAGCGGGAAACCAAAATTAAAGGATTTCATAGGCATAAATATGCAAAGAAAGAAAATGAGGCTGGTGGAAGAAATCTGATCCTATTGCCTGGCTTGTGGAAAGAAAAGAGTTGGTTTAGGTTTTATACATTTCATAATTTCCTGTTATTTCCTTTTTCATATGTATTTGAGTTGGCATAGATGCAAGATATATGATTCACGTGCATATCTCTAATTTCATTATTTTTTACTTTTTCCTCAGTATTTTATCCTTCCCACTATCTACAAACACATTTTCAGAGTTAATCTCGAGAAAAGATGCTGTACTTAATTTTCAAGAAAGTAATTCCTGTTTCTGGAAGAAAATTACAAAAGCTCAGTACAAAAAGTACAAGGTCAATACACATTTTCTCCAAAAGACACAAACAAGAAAAAGTGCAGATTTACTCATCTTTGGACTTACTACAGATTTACTTATGTTAGCAATTATTTAGGCACCTTCAGTGCAATGTAGTAGACTGAGAACCAATAACCTGCACATAACATCAAATGGTTCTCCCTTTGTGGCACACTTTTTTTTTTTTTTTTTCCTTAACGTTTACAGAAAACTGGGCAAATTTTAAGATGATTATTCAGCAGGACTCTATAAACTATCAGCAAATCTCTTCTGTAGCACAGCAGAAATGCAGTCCCAGGCACCTGATAACAAATAAAGACTGAGCTCACAGTAGTTTTGTAATCCAAAGCTAATTCCTTTTATTTCTCAGCGCTCCGCCCAGCTAAAACGTCGTGTATAACCAGCCAAGCCCTTGGCAGTAACAAAGAGGAAATCACCACATAGATGCATCGGATGCTCAGTGCCTTGACAATATGTAACTGCAGGCACTGCTGAGAGCACCTCAACTCAGAAGAGTAAGGACTAATCAACTTACTTTTAAGTCTTACTCAGAAGGTCCCCGATTTTATACAGAGATAGGATATCTGATCTTATTTTAAGAAACAAATGACAAAAGTTCACTGAAATAAGCCTTTAAAACAATGTGTTCTGGAAACTCACAGATATTTTAAGGGATGCATAAACACTGTGATAATCATTTTAATGCCATCCCGATTGAGGCAGTAATGAAGTAACTGGACTGATGTGATTGACAAAGCCATGGCAAAAGATTGAAGCCCTGTATCTTGGAGCCAGGGCTACCACACTGGGGGCCCTTCCTGCACTTGTCTCCTCTTCAGAGACTTCAAAGTCTCTCTTCTGTCAGAGAGAGTTTAGCAACTCACTTCAATTGGACTTCAAGAAAAAAAAAAAACAAACCGAACACGTTTTTACTTATGAATGATAAAGTACCATTTACACAGCCAAAAAATTAAGAGAAATTTAAAATAACCAGATTAGTATCTTTCTACATTCCTTTACAATGATGATTTTCATTAACACAAGAGGCTACAGTATTTCTGTGGGAAGTAGAAATACTTTGTGACAGACTACAGCATTTCTAATAGAAGGCAGTCATGCAGTACAGTACGTATAAACTTCCTGTAATTTCAATCATAAGCAGAAGAAATGTATTAACTATTTTTTAAAATGCTGATTATTGTTCTAATGCAGAAAATTTCTGAACAATTAAAACTGTTTTAGAACAGAATGATATAATTCAAATACTTGATCTCTGGCTACAGCTAAGCATTTAAGTTGACCAAAAATCATGATCAAATAGAAAAACATATTCTTATTGGAACTTTATTGAGAAAGTTTTTTGCAAATGAAGTAAGAATAACCTACGTAATGTTTTGCATTAATGTCTTAGTTTGTTTTATATCCCGTGACACATGCACACACAAAATGAGGCTTCAAAATATTTTGTCTGCTAAAATACAGACAAATCTCAGAAGTTTAATGGTTCATTTTTTTTATTCCTTAAAGGAATCTGAAGAGAACAGCAAATTCATTCTGTGTTAGCAACAAGCAACGGTGGGGGGACATCTGTGTTACTTTGAGTGCTTCTTTATTCACCTGTACTTGTGAGGAACCCTGGCAACACCCTTCATAAAGACAGAAATTGAGAGGGAGATTAAGAACAGTTAGAGTTATTCTGGCAAAGGCAATTTTTTACAATTCTCCCAGGATTCTGATTATTTCAGTAATGGTGTTTCACTCACCTCCTTCTAAGCCTTTTGCCCTCCTATTTAGCATCCTAACAGCAATTGTATATAAACTGGTGAATATTTAAAATAGAAAAATGTTTCTAAGTCTTTAAAAGATGCCAATCATTATTTTGGTATTCACTGCATTTAATCATGATGCATTTATTAGTGTGTAAATATCAGATATTTCCTTTGGCATTCCACTCTCCGTTTGCAATTCATTAACATATTGTTATTTTAAAATATTAGTCTCTGAGAAGACACCAGATTTTCCCTGGATTGGTCTCTCACACTTGAGAAAGCATTTTTATATTCCAAATGCATCAAAACAGCAGAATCTCTAGGCAGATACTAAGTGGGATTCACTGAAACACAATGTTAGTTCTAATGGATGGATGATTGTGTTTGGTCTTTTGAAACTTTGAAGTATAGGTAAGTCTTGATCACACAAATTAATAAATCCTAAAGCTGGAGTTAACAATAACCATTACACCCAAATTCTGCAGCTTAGCCCAGCCAATTTTTCAAAAGGTCAGGTTGTGAACTGGAGAAGATCAGGGAGGTCCACCGCATAGCTTTGTTGCCAGGCATCTCTCGTCTGGATTGTTGCAGGCATTTATTAGTATTCGTCAGCAGACTCAACAAAGCAAACAAGAAATTCAAGCACGAATAATAAAATGAAATGCTGCTATATAACCCTTTGTCATTCAGCAAATATGGGACTTTTTAGCTACATTGTTCCTAAACCTGGGTTACTACTTTAATTTTTCTCCACAGTGCTGACTGAATGAGTATGCATGTGTGTTAAATGCAGAGCTCCCTTAACAACTGCAGGACTGCCATTTAATCTGTTGGTAGATGGACCATTTCCTGTGGGAACTCTAGCTATGATTTCCAGATCCACCAAATAAATCTCAGATTAAGATTCCAAATGAAACCTGCCTTTGGCAGATAAAAAATGTCAAGATGGATATAAACAGTAAAATTATAAATTATCTAGGTGTTGCACGATGACTTGATGTGCGATTTTTGTTTACACTTTCCCCGATATCACAACTATACAAGGCATTCATCAAATGTCACACTTTCATAATATTGGAGGCATCATTAAAACTGTTTGGCTAAGGACCTTGAAGTGTTTAAGCAGTAGCTCAAAAGTATATTTGTGCAAAGTAGAAGAATAAATTTACATATCAGCAGCAGCTCATAAGGGATGGGTAAATATTCTGTTTATCTCTCATTGTAATTCAGGTTAGTTTAAATACAGGGTTTCAGGATATCATTACAGCCTATATGGAGTTATTACATAATTTCCAAACATAATGTCTGCTAGAGTTTTACTAAGCATGCTGTGTTTTTGTTTTCTAAACCAGCGAAAAACAAAGTAAACCCTCCCATCCCATTTTTCTTTTTCTATTGTCATACCAGACAATTGCTTTTCACATATAACCCCTTCCATTATCTAAATCTTAATGATCCAGAACTCCCTTTTATCTAGGAAGGGTCATGTTTCCTGATGTCCATTAATTATAGTGAAAATTCTCTTATCCAAATGTACTCAACCTCCCCTACCGCAAACAAACAACCAAGGCTTTGCTGAATTAGAGTTCTAAGCAAAATCCCAGCTTTGGAAGTGAAGGAAAATATTGTAATTTTAAGGGTCTGACATAAAAGAAAGGTCACTCTGCATAAACTGCCATTAGGACACCTTGCCCACACACACTTTTCTCTGAGTAAACAGTCTACTAAAGATGCAGGTGAACTCTCAGATCAGAGACTTCAGCGCACTCCCCGAAGAACTTTTTTTTAATAAATATTTTTGTTTTATCTTTTCTCTGAACTTAAGCTTCATTCTAGTTGGTATTAAAATAGAAGCAATGAAGTTTTCTGAAGAAGAAAATAACCAAATTCCTCTTGTCCTTGTGCTAAGGTCTTCTAGAGCTCCTTCTGAAGCACAACATACAAATTACTGTGGTAATAAGAGCTGCTCCCCCTGAAGCACATTTCAAGACATTCTGAAGCTAGCCGCACTCATACTTTAAACATTTAAGTGATTTAAGGTGCAATACTTCAAGGTGCGCATTCTCCCCATCTTTAGTGCTTGCAATACTCAGTGCAGATAAGGTACTACACATTTTCAGGGTACTGTAAAGGGTCTAACAAAATCACGTTCACAACACTTCAACGAGTTGGGCAGATACTGGATACTTAATTGTACTTCTGGTGAGGAGTCTTTCTGCATGCAGCCTGGTCAGGAACACACTGTATTTAACCATTCAAAATGTACAAGGAAAGAAATGGGATAAAAAAAGGAGACATGAGAATCTATACACACAAAAGGGTGATTATATTCATAGGAAAAAACAGACAGTATTTGATGATTTTTCAGTTATCATTAGCTCCCTTTAATCTTTTAAGTCATGGCACACTATTGTTTCCATACAAGATGCTTCCTTCGTCTTCCATACTCAGCGTCGCTCAACAGTTACTAGCCACTTCCCTTGTTTGATTCACACTAAATCATCCTCTCGACCTCTCTTCTGCCTCCTATACCATGCAGAGAAACCTGCAACTACTCTTGCCACTTTGCCAGGGGATCTCTCACAGCTCACGAACAGCAAGTTTGATGCTGAGAGCACAGCACACATGGAAGACTAATCAGTCACGACTTTCTCATCAATTATTCTGCACTCACACCCATGCAATATCCAGGTCTTCTTTCCTTCCCGACTAAACAACATTCCTTATTGCTAAAAGAGGGAAGGAGGGGAAGAACAGGCTCACGGTATCTCCTGTTGAGGCACGTAAAAGAAGAAACAGACTTCAATTGGACAATATGGTTTATTCTGCCTCTACTACAGCCTTGGAAGAAGGGCTTCACATTCACTTCAGAGTGTTTACTCTAGAGTGTAATGGGTGTGTTATGGAGAAAGGGGAAGCAGCGACTTTACAATGAGTTGCTTTTTGACACCACTAGAGTGTCAGATGAAAAATCTTTACACCACCACATTTTGCTCACAGCATTCTTTACCCCTTCATCTTTCCATGTGTGTGTTAGTGTACGCGTGTTAAAGTCACACAATAGTAATTCCAGACAAAAAGTCCTTGTAATTACTATTACAAAACCAAACTGCAAAAAAGTACATTAAAATCACTATGTAGCTAGAAAAACTTACTACTCCTAATAATTTAGTCTAGAAACATGTGGTGAGGAACAGGAGTTTCATCTCTAGGAACTTAGCAAAAAAAAAAGATTATTCATTTTACTTATATGAATATGCATATATGAGTATAACTGTTCACTGTCTTAATTACCATGAATGCAAAAGGAATGGCTGACAATTAATGGAATTTATTTCATTAATGGGAGTAAATAGCTGCAAAAATATTTCTAGAGAGGTTTTATTTCCTGAATATCATTCAGTACACAGCAAAAGAACTTAATATTTTTGAAAGCAATACACTGGCATATACACGTCATGACTGTGACAATACAAGAATAGCTATGGCCAGATTCTTAAGACCATGCATTCAGGCAAGACCAATGTATGCACAAACACACAATGCAATTAAGACAATTGTCTATGTGTAAGCTTATCACATGCACATGTGTCTAAGCAGCTATATACACACGCATAACTTGTTCACTTGTTTGCATATCTGTTTTCCTCTTCTGTTTTTCCTGAAGGAAGCAAGACTGGAAAACATCAGCTTACCACCAGATAAAATGCTTAATTTTCAAATTTTCCTGCACAAGGGAAATTGAATCTGCAATTTTGTTCCAATCTTCATTATCACATTTCTTTAAAACCAGAGTTCCCTCTGCACTACAGTTTCCAGACATGCAAATTTAAAGTATATTTACAAGCCACACAAATATTCTTTTGAAAGGTAACAATTTACAGTTAAAGTGTCTATATGAACCATAACTAGGAGTTGACATCCAATTCTTACAGGTGAAATTAGTTCTTTGACTTATATTTCAAGTAGTGGTTTAGAAATATATATATATTTATTTATTTCTATGTCTGAGAAACGTAACCACTTTGCCATTAAAAATAGTCGATCTATTAAATTGTTTTAGGAAATTCCATATAAAAATTATACAATGCTTTTCATTTTGGAGTCAGCAAAATTACAATTTTGTTGTCAAAACAAACTAAACAGTACTTGATATCCTAAGACTTCACTTAATTTCTACCCTAGCCTTAACAATCGTAGATGCTCAGAAATATGACACAAGCAAAAGCATTGCAATAGTGAAAGACTGTATAATACAGAGCAAGTATAGCTGAACCCATTCAAACACAGTACATGATATGAGTCAAATGAGACACAAATTTGACTCCAGTATTTGCACACTCACCACTTTTCTATCCTGCTAACTCTTTAGGAAAATTGACTTATGAAGTTCTGAATGTATATGCAAGTATGAAAAGCACCCAATTTCACGTTCCCTCTTGTGTTTTCACAGTGTGTTTGTGCAGGTTTTTTTCAAGCACGTAAACCCTGCTAAAGTTAACAACTCCACCTAGGTGCAATGTGCTTCCCCGTCCTGCCACGACAATGCAAAGATATGTGTCTACCTGCCAACATGAGTTTATTTTTATAATGGACTACCATCGTAGGCTTTCTAGCTTGGATTCTGAATATTTCTTACTTGGAAACTACACAGGCTTCGCTGGCCTGCTGCCAGTGCTCCTGGTAGGTTTTCTCGACTATTCTAGGCAAGAAATGAAAAAGTCACTATCCTCCTATTAAAAACTAGGTGCTGTGGAGATGATCAATACATTTAAATTACATACAAACCCAAAAATAATAAGCCTTGCACACAAGCTGTTCAACACTTCCTAATATACCAGAACAAACGAATGTCTTCAACCCATACTCCAAACAACATGGAAAGTTAAAAAGAAAATCTCAACTACCAAACACTTCAGATATATGCTTCTTAAAGACTACCCCTCTTGCAAGTATTTTATTTTGTAGCATCTACTAACAGGTTACATATTATCCTGCATAACCACCATAAACCCACCACTTCTCTATACCTAACTTTTTTGCTTTCTTTTATTTATTTATTTATTTTAAATTCTCATTGCTTGACTGAATTTTCATCCAGTCAGCTGAATCTCAGATGCACTTTACCATCCTTATTTTTTTGACCAATAATTTAATCTTCAACATTACGGTATGTTATTAAAAAAATAGTATTTGAATAAATCATTATTCAGAAAAAAGCTTTTAAACTTCCGATTTGTAAGCAAGAAACAACCAGCCAAAAAAATGAAAAGATACCACAGATGACAAAGCAAGTGGAACACAAAGTGGTATACATTTCATTAAAAGTTACTTTGATTTAGTAGTTCAATAAGAAAATGCACCAGAAGGTCTACCAAGGGTACATACTAAACATTTTGTTGCTGTAATTTATCTATTATCATTATGATAAGAAAATGCTATTTAGTTGTTAATACCTTAATAAAATTCTAAGAAAAACAAAATTTCTCATCCAAACCATTATGATGACATGAGATTTATCCGCAATCCCTTTTATAACTTCCCTAGGAGTGAAAGTGTAAAGAATTATGTGACTTGCCAATGAATGATAAGGTTATCAATTTTACTTTTGTCTATATCACAACTTCTGTTGGATACACAAATATATAAGTGTTAGCTTGGAAAAAAAAGAGGGTCAAAACAGCACAAAATATTAATGTAATGCATCAGAAAAATAATACATATGAAACTCAGAACTACGTGGTTTTTAAAGGATCTGTGAGTCACAGAAGAATGCCATTTCTTGCAATTAGAGAGAAAATATTTCACAGAGAATCCATCTATGGTATTCACTTGTCTACTTTGGAAAGTTAACCTTTTGAACCATTCTTAGGGTATGCTGACCCCTAAAGGTCTAAAACTACTAGATCTGATAAAGCTGTTATACATTTAAAGTAAAAATTGTCAAAATACAATTCTCCACTAAGCTATTCTCCCATGAATATTTTTGTTTTCAGAGTGTATGACTGAAAAACATTTTTAACTTCACTCAGTAATAGTTCAAAATTCCATGAACTAAAAGGTGTTTACAAGTAGTGTATTTTACACAGTAATCTAGATAGAAATTCCTTTATGTATGTAAGAAATGTATCCTCTCCAAGATTGAATATTTCTTCTTTCTTCTAAACAACAGACTCTTCATGAGAAACTTGATGTTTATTAGCTTTTGAGAAAGAATACATAATAAAAAAAAAAAATACACAAGATGCTATCAGGCTCTGATATAGGAGGTATCTTTGATGTTGACACACCTATTCTTTTTCTTTTTTTTACCTACACATAGCCACTCACTGGAAAAAAAAAAAATCCACCCTTTTATGATGCACTAAAGGTCTCCTTCCTGTCAATTTATATGAGAGAAAAATTTTGGTCATCCAAACAAAAAGATCCTTCCAACCTGGGGATTAAAACTCCATGAACCATGGAAGTTCCAAGTTACTCAAGGTTCCCTTTACCTCCATGACTACCTTAGGGTTTATATTCAAGTTGAGGTAATAACAAGAAACTCATTAATAATAGAAGATGGCTTAATCACAATCTAACCAAGCATGAATAGCCAAGAAAGTTACTTTAAGAAAGACTTCAGATATGTTGGTACCCCTTTAAGAAAAAAAGGTTGGAAAGTAAATCGCAAGCTACAGACTAAGAATTTAAATAAGACTTCTCAAAGTTACATAAAAACATTTTCAATAACTCAGAAAATAAAAATAAAGCTGATGATTTACATTCCTGTAGCTGCTTCTCCTGTTACCCCAAATACTTTTCAGAGTCAGCGTGTGGTTGTGGGTTTCGTTTGGTTTGTTTGTTTTCGCTGTTTTTTTTTTTTTCTTTTCTGCCAAAGTCAGTCATGTATCGGCAAGAACAAATGCATTCCAGTCACTGCCTAGCACTGGTACAACACCTGAGGTTCCTTATTCACAACTTAAAAGTCCTTACCTTTTGACCAGTTCTCCATTTGCTCTTCTGAACTTGTTTGATCTGGCACTGACTCCAGTTTTTGCTTGAAGATTTTAGAGCTAAAATAAAGCAAACTCTAGATAAATGAACCTGAAACAAAGTAACACACATATACTTTGCCTTTGACAAAATTTACAACTATTTAAAAATATTTATAAAATAAAGTTATAGGACAATAAAGTCTGTGTACTTTAATAATCAGTGCTATATTTCTCAGTAAAAAAAATATTTCTTCACACAGGTAATTCTTAAATGGTTTGATTCAGCTTTCTGTTGAGTGTAACACCTTCATTGAAAAATTCATTAGCTTCTCGTCTTGTTCTAGAGTCTGGTCTTGGAAGTACATGCTACTGACCACAGCCCAAATCACACTGAATGGTCCTGCTAGAGGCAACGAGACTGCTCACTTTGGTAATTATGACAGAAGGTGGTACACGCTTTACTTCACAACATTCCTTCTACTGCTTTAATTTTCTGGATAAAATACAAGTAAAGTGTTCCACAACCACTCCAACTCTGAAATTGCAGGTTTTCCTAAACAGCTAAATAATCCATCCTAATATTTGCATGCATATTGCTTCAGACTACACAGTTAACCACAGAGTTGCAGTATTTCATATAACTGAAGATCTTCTAGAAACAACTCTTAATACTTAAAAATAAGACCTACAGTAAAGTGTTATGCTTAGCAGGTAGCATTTTGAGTGTTAAAATATATGCTTTCTAATATGTTAAAAATTCAACTGTATTCTATATGTGAAGGAAGTCTAAATAAATTTGTAATCTTGCTAATATAGTAAGTTTATCACAAATTTTATTACTTACTTAAGCACTTATTTTAAAATCTACTGTACAAAGGACATTTTTTCATCTTTAACTACGTAACTGTGCTTATTTTGTATATTTCCCTGATTTTTTTTTTCTACATTTATTAAAAATATACAACATGTGCCTTGAAGAGGTAGTGGCTGGATCATGAAAATATCCAGAGAGTTGCCATTATGCTGATAAATGTAAGAGTTAAAAAAAAATATATTAAAAACCAATACACATTTTAAAATTCAAACATATTATACCAACACATATGTTCTAATTAATAAGGCAGCAGAAGAAATTATTTTCCTATACACCACCAAAAAGGCAGCTGTTTTCATTTTTATATTTGAGATTACAAAAAAGTATAACAATTGCAAACACTTAAGATTCAACACTAGCATTTACATTAAGCATTCAAAGAAATACATATTTAGTTTCTATTTGTTGTTACCTATGAATGTGCATGATAAAAAAAAAAAAGTCTATGATTTGATGTGCTTAGGTCTTAACAAACAATAACAACTTCACCTCATATCGCAGAACACTGAGCTCCTTACAAGAGTCCCTCAAATGAAGCTGTACGTTTCTTTTTCAATTCTGTGTAACTGTGTTGATTTGGAGTTGGCAATCTTTTCCTAAGTTCCTCATTTACTTTTGGATTAGCTGAAAATATAGAAGGTTATTAATATCAAGAAATAGGTTTCTGTCAATGAAGCCATTTCCCTACATATTGCACAAAAAGGTTCATAATAATTGCAGTATTTTAATAAGATATTCATATAGCAAGACATGAAGAAAATACGGTATTTAATAACCTCTGGAGTATTTTAAAACATGTCTTAGGGCCTTAATGTGCCTAGTAATATACTATTTAAAACCATAATTTTATCCCTCCACAATATACAGTCATTCTTCCTCGCCATTTACCCAGCTAATGAATGCCAGCAATTAGTAAAATGTAATCCCATTGCACAATCATTTTAATGCTTTTAGCACTCAGAAAAGTAAACACCAAATTAATACTGCTCAAGCCATATCAGATCCTAGTTGGAAGCAAGCAATTATAGTTCAGCTCCTCAGGTGTAATTAAATGATTGGAATGATTTAGTTCCATAAATGCAAGTTAATTCATAAGCAAGCAACAAATATACTGGGAGTAATTACAAGAAACATTGACAGTCTAAGCAGGGCATGTGCCTTCCTGTACCTGCTATAGGAAAATGCTGCCCTCTCCTGGAAATAATAGCCTACGGCACGGGAATAATTGGAGACGGGAGTCAAGAGGCTCACTTTACAGATTGTCTTCATAGGTGAAATATGTTCTGCTAATTAATAGGAATTTTCTGCTTTACACAAACAAAAAATAAAAATAGTTGATATCAGATTAAGACAAGCCATCGATCGAAGTCAAAGTCCCACCTTTTGGGACACCCTGGGGCTTGCAGTATACATTCCCTATCCTTAGAAATACAATTGTTAGTAAACAGAACAATAAAATATTCCGTACGCTAAGTATATAGATCAGCTGCTCTGAGCACAAACGCCGCAATAGGCATCTACCTTATACACAACACTTATATATTATCCAGGATGTGGCTATACAGTAGGTACTTTGAACGTGAGGTATTTTTAGAAGCAGAATTTATCAAACCATTATTGTTCAGACACCGTTAAACTTTGTCACATCAACAACGATCAGAAGTCGAGCACGGAGGCCTTCTCAGGAGGAGTCATCAGAAGAACTGAATACAACAATACAATTTTTTTAAAGCTTTTCTTTACTTTCACTTGAGGACAATCTTTCAATAATCAATCTGTCCAATAATCAAAAGAAATTAAAGCTGAAGATTAAAATGAAGCATACTGGTGGACCGAGACAAAAGTGAAAATGCAAGATGTTACTGTAAACCAAAATCTGGAGTTAAAATATAAATAGTAATTTCCTCATTCACTACCTATTTATTCAACCAGCGTTAGCGTTAAGACTACTGCTTGAACAGCATGCACAGAAAGCTAAAAAAAATATTAAATGATTGTCCTTATTTGTTGAATATATTATGCGAAATTCACATAAAACACTAAATATTTAAGTACAAAACTACCTGCAAATATGAATATAAATTAACCAGAATCTTCCAACTAATGAAAAAATCCCAGATCTATTTTGCCTTCTGTGGAAGTAAAAAATGCTTCCCAGTTCTGCATATAGCAGCATGGGAGAAAAATCATATGCTGTGGTCAGTGTATGGCTATTTTCCACCCACAGAAATTGGCTGTAAGAAAGCTCAATTCAGAAGCACCTGATCACTGTAAGAGCCTGAAATTTTTCTTTACCAATAGCACTTTGGCATCAAAACATTTCTTTGTTCCAGATATCTGCGTATTTCAAAACAAACGCAAGCTGCACACAAGTACCTTCGCTCTTACTTTACCTACTGTGGAAATGAAATAATTTTAAGAAGTCATATTATTAAAAGTTTAAAATGTACAGCACATTTACTTTGCCCTTTGATGTCACAGTCCTATTTTTCTATTCAAATCTTGTACACTGTAAGTTAATTGCTTTTGGAAACTACTTATTATTCATGTAAAAATTAATGTGCCAATGTGTTTAAATCCTTTTAAATGACCATTCATGCATCTTTCTTCTTTAAGTACCAATGAAATCTGTCAAAGATATCAATGCAAGATGGTCTTAGAGAAAGTTCTAATAAAGATTTTTTCTGCTAACATAAGATTTTCATTTTCGTCAACTTTACTTAAATTCCATTAATTTTTTAAGCTGCTTTTAATAAATTCACAAGTAAAAAATTTTAGGCTCCATAGTCTGTCATTTGTGTTCCAGCTGACTTTATGAATATTAATAACAGTGTTATCCTGATTAAATAGGCTTCATATAAAATCCCTGTGAATCCTATAGCTCAGACATCTCATTTTTCCAACTCTTTATGAATTTGGATTCAGACATTAAACCGGAAAAAACCTTAAAAAACAGATTCAATGGTACATTCATGTACCCTTAAGCAAAAAATTAGATGTTCTAATGATTCAAATAATTAAAATTGATAGGACCACATATTGAGATTTCAGGCTTTCAGTAAACATGCAACATATTTTAACTCTAATGAAAACGTCAACACTTCACAGAACAAAGGATTAAGAATCTATTATAAAATAATAATAATGTCTATCCTTATCCTTACCTTAAACAAGAGATGATATGATCTTAACTCTTCATATATGGACTGCTGATTTGCAGAAGTATTTCCCAAAGAGAAAGAAATTAGTGGATGCTTAATTACATAAGCATACACATGAAATACACGAACATTGTAGTTTAGCATGGACGCTCAGTGAAAAACAATATTAACTTTTAATTGGTTTATACTCCAGCAAGACCAATCTTTTCCTAAAGAATGTCAAATTGAAGCACATGGGAAATTTTAATGTTATCTTACGAGACTCAGTCGGTTTCAAACTGTCAACTTCCTCCCATCTTATATGTTTGAATTATTTACATTTATGACAGATAAAAATGGAAAGCTAAGCTGGCTTCACTGCCTTAGTTTTCTTTCTTTCTTTTTTTTTTTTTTTTTTTTTTTAAATGAAGTGATAACTGAAATTACTACTTCCCCGTTTATTCAGGGATATATTCTGTAAAGACAACCATCAAAATATTCTGCTTTCCAACACCTGGAAATATGAATGGATTTTAAAAGAAAATAAACCAAAACGAAACTAAAGAAAATAATGGCATATTCAAAAGGATTGCATTCCAGTCCTGGCTCTAATTACTCATCAACACAAACATTTAATAAGAATTAAATAAATAAATAAAAGTATGTAAAAATAATGTACATCTGCCTAGCATGGGTAGGAAGCCTATAGTTATTTACTTAAGCAGTTCTGAATAGCTTTTATTTCAGTTGTGGCAGTATCTCCACTTTCAGAGGAAAAAGCTTCTGGAGTCTCAGCAAAATGTGTTACACAGAGGGAGCACCTCACAAAAAAGGTGCTCTAACCATCTGAACAGTGATATTCACCCAACGTATTTAGATTAGTGACAGTTTGCTGTAGCTGCCAGTGCTTTCCCTCCCCAGGCAGGAGATCCAGAAGGCCACCTTCTAAGCTGGAATTCAGTTACTGATTTCCCCTCTCCAGGAACAGAAAGGCTGTTGAGACCTTTTCATATGGAGCCCTGATGGGTAAAAACTCCTGCTCCTTGGTCTTTGTCTTGGCAGGTTTTGAAGACGACTACTGAATCACAGACTTAGCTGCTGTGACAGGAAGCGAACACTTGCTAGTGTTGATTGAATTCACCTATTCTTCAAAAGTGAAGTCCTTAGGTCTTGGGAAAGTTTTTCTACAAGGAGGGCTACTCTGCCTGCTCTGCCTCTGGTGGAACAAGACACCAGTTCCCACCACCCCTTGGAATGGCACTGAGCCAGTCTTTGTCCCCCTTAACGTTACAGTTGACAGTTGCCACTGATAGTGCAGGGATGGAGCTATGTAAGGGAGGGAAGACCATATACTTTATGGATAGGGAAATAAAGCACAAATTTTAGTATTATTTTCATAAGATTAATTAGATTACTAGGATCTCTTAAAATATCCTGAAACGTTTTGCCTCAGGCCAAGCTAAACTAAAAACCTTAATTTAGAAAGGCACACTACATAAAAACCAGTCACCTTCTAGAAGCTTTTCCCTAGGGAACAAACAGACAGTTTTCTTAATCCAGGTGGATGCCAAGTTTTGATGCAATGATACACTCCACAAAGAAGTCACATTTCCTCAATATGTTAAGAAACTTTATGGCTAATCAGTAATCTAAGGCAACCCAAAAAAAGTTAAAATTAGCTTTTGTATATATTATAAAAATACTAGTCAAAGAATAACTGAAATAGCCCCTTCAAATATTTGTCAAAAGTGGAATAACACCCATCTGTTCAATAATTGAAAGCTGTGAAATGAAACATACTTTGATTACAGTTACTTATTTTATTGTATTCTATAACTTTTACATGCTTTTAAATACAGCTAGTTCATGCAAAATACTGTTTCTTTTTAAAAGAATATCAAAACATAGGCAAGCAGATTAACCCTGTAAGTGGAAGAATGTAACATGAGTAGTACTTCAAATTTAAAACTCTACCCTGCTACAAAAACAGAGGACAGGGTCATGCAGTAATCCCTCTGGTTTCTTCCCTACTGATTCTTGTCCCCAAAGTCAAGACATTTGCATTTGGTTCCAACCAACCTGCATAAATCAGAAAAACATGGGGAACCAGGTTTCAGGTATTTTTCCTCTGTTGTTGCTGCAGCTTCTTCATTCTCACTAAAGAAAGTGCATCTGATGCTTTTAAAAGATAGAATAAACTAAGTCAAAGAGTGCTCATTCTCCATGTCATGCTTTTGACAAAGGCAAGAGAGAAGGCATACAAATGCAGTTTTGACTGGTTTACAATAGCTTATGTCTATTTCTGAATCAAATTTAATTTGATAAAGGACATGTACTTTATTTTTACTCCCTAATTTCTGCTATTAGTTCAGAGTCTTCAAGGCTCAATTTTCTCTTTGGACACATCATGAATTTTTACATGCATATTAGATCACCGACGACCCCATGTGTCTTCTCTCCTTTGTTATATCCTCTCTCCCACATTAACAAGCAAAATAGCAATCTTTCTTTGTATCTTATTTATTAAACAATCTTCAGCCTGTTCTATTTTCTTCTTTCCCACTTTTCAGCTGTCCTTTGTCCTCCATTTCTTTTCTTCTTCCTCAGTTTTGTCTTCTCTCTGACAATATGTGCCTTTTCCTTCTCCCCCTGCAGAGGATCTTGTCAAAGACTGTCTCCTGTTTTATTCCTCCTCACAGATTTTCTTATCTTAGTGTGCATTCTGTGAAACAACTTGCTTCTGTGACACCTCCATTAACATTATTTTCACTCTAATAATAAAATTATGATATGCTTTGGTCAAGTGTAGAATAGCAAATTCATTTAGCTGTCCAGTTAGCTAACACTTCATTGGTCTCATAACTTAAATATTACGTATCACACAGACAGCCAGATCTCCTTTTCCTAAACAGCTTATAACCAGATTGTGATTTCCACAGTCTTTAAGGACAAGGATATATACATGTATTTTAGACTAGCTATTATCTTATCTGAAGCCAAAAAAATATTTAGTAGAATGTTTTCATAGAATCAGCACTCTATCCCCATGGCTGTGAGGGCAGGCTGCAGGATCAGGATCATAGCCAGCAGACAAAGGGAAGTGATTAATCCCATCTATTTGGCACTTGTGAGACCACATCTGAAATGCTGTATCCAATCTGACCCTCTTGTGGATGTCCTGAAGCAAGTCCCCCAGAAAGGCATCAAGATGATTAGGGGTCTGCAGCGCATGACTTACAAAGAATTTTAAAAAGTTGAGTATATTGCTTTTTAAGGAGGGAAGGCTAAAGGGAATTTTATTGGGTTTTAGCTGCCCTGTGAGTGAAGACAGAGACAGATTCTTCTCTTGGAGACAAGTTATAACACAGATAACTCAAAGTTATGGGTAAGAGATTTTTCACAGCAAGGGAAGTCAAACACTGGAACAAGTTGCCCAGAGGTTGCAGGATCACCATTGCTAGAGATGTTCAAAACTCTCCAATGGATATAGCAATCTGATCTAACTTAGGGGATGGCCCCATTCTGAGCAGAGATATGAACTGGATGATATTTACAGGTCACTTCCTGCCTACCTGTTTTATTATTCTAAGGATTGCAATAAAACAAACACAACAAACCCACTAAAAGTAGTATCTTTACAACGTAGTAAAATCTGGATTGCTTTCTGCTTTACAAGGGAAGAGAGTAGAGCAGTGAAAAAATAAAGTCAGCAGTGAGGCACAAACAAAGACAACCCATTTGGCAGGCAGGCGGAACGCCAACCGGGAGGAAATGGTGTATCATTTTGAGGACTACTTGTCTTGAGCACTCAGTTTTATCCACTTTGCTACATGACTGGATGATGTAGCATTGGGCCAAATGTCAAAAGCCAGTTTGCACATCATCCTTCAACGAACGCTAACTGGACTATTGATACAAATCTTCTGCCTAACTTTCTGAAAGCATTTGCCTTGAGACCCATATAATCCACCACCACCACCCCCAAACTTAAGAAAAGTTCACGGACTAAAGATCTCCAAAGCTAACTATGGAAATTATTCAAGAAAGAGTGATTATGTTTACAAAATTCATTGTCTATTATATTCATTATCTTGAAATTCCCAAATCATATTTTGTTTTTTCATCACAGAAGTCAGACACTAGCCTAATTTTACCACAAAAGCAAAAATAAAATCATAGAACATTATACGACCATAAAAATGGTAAGTAGTAACTTAGTGCTGGATTCATAAACCACTACTATAAGTAATAACATTAAGCAGAAATTTTATTTCTCCTGCAATCCAATTCAATTGTTCTGCTGCCTTCACAGAAAGAAGGAACACTGAACAGGGACTTAGTGAAGAAAAGGATGCAACAAACCCTACCAGAGCAGAGAAACTCAGTTTATCCAGCCAAATTGTATTTCTCAAAGTACCTTCAAATAGCACCATTTTTTCTGACAGCAAATGCTCTAAAAATAAAAAGCATAAAGGCTACAAACGGTGTGTATATTGGAGCCTGACCAAGAACTATCACAAACGCTGAACATGCAGAGACCTGTCAGAAATGTGCCAACTTTTCAAGACCCAGTCCTGTGCGTGGGGACTGTGAGGGGCCCGTTGGCCTCTCACAGGGATATAGAGCTGCAACTCGTTGTGTATCCATCAGGCAGTTTTGAACAGCATGAGAACACAAATGCACCTCTACTGTCACTGTAAACCAACACATCCAAAAGACTGGATCTACCCAAAACTTTCTATGCTCTCAAATTCAACAGCATACCCTCGAGCTGCTGAAGAGAACTGCATCACCTGAAATTTCACAAGCTAAAAAAAGCAGAGAAATAAAGCCACACTGATTCCAGATCAGCCAGTTTTGTTCTTTTCAAGAGTATTAACTGAGCTGTCATTTTCTTAGATGACTATCTGAAGAGAAAGCTACCCTTTAACTGAAAGCATAAATGCTCCATGAACTATGCTTGCACGGCTCTAAGAGCATTGGAAGATACCGGTGTGAACACACATGTACTTTTTGACTCCGCAAACATATCGTCTCTCCTTAACCTGAGATTTCATTTTTTAAATTTAGCAACTGGATCCAGTACAGAGTACCTTCATTGACTACAAGTAGCAACTTCATCCTTCTAAGAGAGAAGTGGAGGGAGTTACGAGGGAATGGCACACTTCAGGATGTGTGTCACACTCTAACAACATTTCAGAGCACTTTTAGCACCTATGCATTGGTTGTGTGCTTTACAACCTGCTCAACATGTATGATATATAACACATCCTATGATGTGCTGCTCCTTACTTAGGTACAATTAGCAGGCTAGTGTTTTTAGAAACAAACCACATGCTTCTCTCAAACTTAATGCAATATCAAAAACCAAAGGCCGGTACCATTTAAAATAGCAAGCTGCACACGTAGAACTGGTCTTGGACTATCAGAGAAACAACAGACATTCTGAGGTGGACCAGAACTCCCTGAGAACTGGAAAACAGTCGGTGAAATTAAGTGTGTTGCGAATGTCCAGAATTTAAATGGAAGCTAAAATTCAGAGGCTAAACCTGCAAACATTCAGCACCATGGAGTTGTTGCACTGCTTCTTTTTCTTGCATTAAAGGAAGGTACAAGATAAAAGAGGAGTCAGTTGAAGGAGTTTAGATCATCAGTCACAGTATCACAGACACTTCTGACAGAAGATAAATCTTCCTGATGAATTTCAAAAAAGCAATGCAAAATACAATCACATAATGGCTTCCCAATTAAACTGCTGCAATATTTTTTTTACATTGGGAAAAACAACATATTTATCCTTAAACCCTAGTTTGGAAAAATATCCAAAACATTCTCTCAGCTGCAACGTCCCCAAAAAAGCCACCTTTAGTAGGAAGGAAACAACTACTGTGATCTCCACCTAAAATGTTAGCTACAAACAATGGAAAACTCAAACAAAAAAAGTTATTCCAAAGAGAGATGCAAGACAACTTTAAGCACAGACACTTTAAGCACTTTAAGAACTGAGAGACAGCCTCATTTTAAACCCTTAGTAAGCACATTATTCAGCCAAAAGTACAAAAATAATTTACAGTGAAGAAGCCTTAAAGAATTCCTCTGAGAACATAAACTACAAAGAGAGTCATATAAGTTGGGGGGTTACACAACTGACAGAAAAAGTTCTCATTAGGGGTTCTGAGCCTTAAAGTCATATTGTTTCCATACAGACAAATGGGGGGAAAAAAAGCTGGAAAAATTCAAGACCTAAGATTATGTAGCCAGTTTCAGCAAAATTATTCTTTTTAGGTTTTTTTTTGTAAAAAGATGGATGCTAACTTCTTTCTTGCAGCCCCATCATAAATTCAGACATTTTGCACTCATTATTCATTGATTCATCAAGCTCCATTAATGTTTTCATTGCCAAAACACTTGACACCAGAAGTGAAAGGAAGAAATTGTGTGAGGTTGCAAGAGCTGAGACAGCAGCTGAATCTTGGCCCCACACCAGTTATTCCTGGGCAAAGACATTCTAAATCCACTTTCTAGGTGAAGAAAACAAAATTCTTCCTTAGTACTTCTAAAACCCACACTTATTTTGATGACTGCTTTCTCTTACACATCATTGTACTGAACAGTTTGAGGCTTATTTGCCAGGTTACCTGGGCATTACAAGTTGCACTGCTTGGCATCACTAAAAAATAAAAATAAAAAAAATTAAGACTTTATAGCTACAGAAGTATAGATAAAATTCAAGTTTTTTTTTTTTTTTT
>VZRU01013140.1:208763-220248 GCA_013398155.1 Pedionomus torquatus
TTTTTTTTTTTTTTAAAAAAAGGGAAAAACTGACCAACAATTCAAATACTCAGAACAATTCTGAGACATTCACATTCTCAGACATTGTCAAGCTGCAAGACTTGTGGTCTCCAGAGTTTTACCTCCTTTGAAGGAGCACGCAAGTTCAGTATGTGCCCTAGGATGGCTTCTTTGTCTAATCATAGAACTAGAAAAAAACCTTCTAAATAGCTTCCTACTTCACAGTCAGACTGGAAGGAAAGAAGGAAGAAAACCTTCTGGAATATTTATTAAAACACATTATGAATAAAGATAACTTCATTTTAGTGTTGTGCTTCCATGACTTCTTGGTGTCAAAGGCAAATCTTAACATGTTCAGACTTTAAGGTTAAAAAAGCCATTATTTTTTTTTCTGATAAAATTGTGCTCCTTTGATACGGCTTTCATAGTGGTCTTCAATATTCTTTACATGTCTTCAAGACTTTAAAGCCACAACATTTAATCAATTATTTCCTTTAGTAAAAATGTATGCCAGTAAATCACAGCTGTCTTGTGTATTCTTATCTAAAGGAAGTATTTCACTGTACTTGATTCCTCAGCTGGATCATGCATTTACTGAACAGACTGGCTTGGGAAAAAGAGGTAAAATGGAAACGTTGTAGTTTTTGCCACAACTTAAGTTTATTACAGTATGCTGGTCCTGCCCAAAAAGAGTTAAGTGAGTGTACTTTACTCATCACTTCACTGAGGTGTTAGATTGTTTTTAGTGAGTATCTTTGATAAAAAACAAAAAATAATCTAAACCTAATAAAAAGGCAGTTTAGTACTTAAAAAGTTTTCCACAGTGCATTCAGGACAGGTTGAAGAAACACACCTACTCTCAGACATCCATTAATAGACACCTCCCTAAAAACCTGTTTCTCAAGATATTTGAGAATTCCAGAGACCCTACAATAAGCAAACTCATGCTCTGATCACAATTTTTTTTAATCAGTTGAGATACAGTTTTGTTTGAAAACATTTAGGATAACATAAAATAATTTTTATAAACTTATTTAGAACTGACATTTAACAATAGTTTGAATTAATTTTGATAGCAACATGAAACAAAATTTTGCTTTTATTTACAGTATCACATTCTGGTATTAGCAAGCAATGACACTTCTACATAGAATTGTATTACACAGCATTACAGTTTAAAAAAAAAAAAAGGGCAAAAAAGCTCCATCACTGGGTTATTTGTATTTCATGCAGGATTTTGAAGAACTGCAGATATACAGGCAATTCTTAATTTCCCTGATCTCTCTAATGGACTGAATGGCTCTATTATTGGAAAGAAATTGTAATATGTAATACTAAACGGGTTCTCAATAAAGTATCTGGTTTTGTTTATTTTATTCTTCTTTTCTGAGTAACTTTTAAGATCAATTTGAAATGTTTATATTGCACCAAGCAGAAAACAAGCTACTGGGCAGATACAACTGGAGGGGAACCTCAGTATGATAGCAGTATATGCTATTTTTAGTACATTTTCTCTCATAAGCGCAAGACAGTGAATGTTTGCCAAAAGAATTTTACATCCAGGAGGGTTTTTGAAATATGAAAGATACTTTTAAACTATGAAAAGAATTATAATTTTTGCCTAATATTTAGTAACCTTCAGATACTGTAATTCCACTTCAGACCCTGGAAAAACATTCTGGAGACAAATATTAGTCTACCACTGGATAGTGAAGAGGAGGAACAAAATTACATTTCAAGGGGAAACTGTTTTAATTAGAGTTACCTTGTACACCTGCACAGCAGTCACCTTCAGTACAGTGACAGAAAAAGTGTTACACCCCACAACTGTGTTTATTCTTTCTGCCATCAGATTTAGAGTCCATAAGGCAAGAAGCTAAAGCTTGCTCCCAGGCATATTTATATCATCGTACATATATGCTACTGTAGTGCAGAAAGCTAACTTGAAACACCCTTAATTGTTTGACTATACATTCTAGGATAAAGTCTCTTGATAGATCCCTTGCACCCTAATCCAAAATATTTCATCTGCCCTGATGAGGCCCCATCTGGAGTACACTGTCCAGTTCTGGGCCCCCCAGTTCAGGAAGGACAGAGACTGCTGGAGAGGATACAGCAGAGGACCAGCAGGATGATGAGAGGCCTGGGGCATCTCTCTTATGAGGAAAGGTTGAGGGACTCGGGTCTTTTTAGACTGGAGAAAGCTGGGGGGGAAATCTGATCAACATCTATAAACACTTACAGGGTGGGTGTCAAGAAGAAAGGGCCAGTCTTTTTTCAGTGGTGCCCAGGGAGACTACAAGAGGAAATGGGCACCAACTTGTATGTAAGAAGTTCCATCTAAACATGAGGAAGAACGTCTTTACTTTGAGGGTGCCAGAGCACTGGAACAGGCTGCCCAGAGAGGTGGTAGAGTCTCCGTCTCTGGAGACATTCAAAACCCACCTGGACAAGTTCTTGTGCAACCTGATCTAGGAGGACCTGCTTTGGCAGGGGAGTTGGACTAGATGATCTCCAGAGGTTCCTTCCAGCTCCACATCGTTCTGTGATTCATGACAAAGAGGAGCTCCATTCTTATATATTGTTGGGGTGCCATGAAGGAGCTAGAGGGCTGGGTCTGCTAGAGCCCTTTTGCAGCTGTATTGCAGCAGAAACAGCCTCATTATGGTCCTGAAAGAAATCCCATTGAATCAAAAAACAGAAGGTGAGTCTTCTCACAGGAAGCTGCATTTCCCTCATCACCACTACTCTCTGCCATGGTATAACTCAAGTAACAGTGGCAAATTACTGATCTCAGCAGCACCGGTACACTGGTTCTGTGATGGGAGCACAGAAAACCCAAGACGAAACAGATGTAGAAACTGCATAATTTCTGTATAATAAGGGCAGCTGATCAAGACATGTTTTGGAAGCCAACAGTTCTGAAAAATGTCCAGCTTGACAAAATACCTGTCAAGTCTAGTAACATTTTAGTGTGAAGTGGATGTCATGTCAAGGAATCTATTTCTTATCACCCTAGGTCTCAACAGCTCCAATGCATTACATATGGAAGAAACTGTCACTGAACATTACAGCTTATTTATTAACTATTTGCAGAAGGATGAGTGAAAGTCATTTTGGTTAGCTACCAAAATGTTTCAAATTTCAGCTTGCAAATTGGTTACTTAGAGGTTATCTCCTCTAGTTCAGACTGGCACAGATTGTCAGCCGAGGAACCTGAGCCTGAACTACCTCCTTACAGGATAAAAATCATCAACAACATACGTTCTCTGTGAGGACCTAGAATCCATTTTACTGTCCTGCCAAAAAATTGAAAAATTGTTATGTTTTCTTCTAGATAAAATAAGCCTTCCTGATAGCAAGCAATTTATTATGGATGTGTATTCTTAGATCTTGAGTTCCATCATCTACAAAGCATTTGTATCCCATCAGCTGCCTCTCCAGCACACACAAGACCATTTGAACAGGGCCAATCTAATTTCTCAATATTATTGCTGCGACAGTTCCATTTTCACCTATGTACCACAAGCAAGACTTGCATTAATATCTTCTTAACAAAGACACCTTATTTGGCTATAGGTAACATATGGGAGGACACAGAGAGCATTAATACTTATTTACTCCTATGAAAATGAAAAATATTCAAAGTTCTAACATTATAATGCAAGTAAACAATGTATATATATTAGATATAGATAGAAATAGATAATGGTGCTTATCAGTTTAATTTTATTCACTTGGTATTTCCCACAGATGTGATGTGTTTTGCACGTGAAGGAGTTTCCATCTACTGACCTTGGCATTCCTCAGGACCATGCTGTGATTTATATTGAGAATTCCAGGCGTTTACCTGATCTTATAAATAAATGTAAAATACATAAAATAATTATCCTAGTATAAAATTGAATTTTATCTCTCTGTAACCAGCTTTTGTCAATGCTACATATTTCTATGTTTGAATACAATTCAAAATTAATAATAGGTATAAATTATTTTCTGACTTTTCATTATCTTGACACTTTAACTTTTTTTTTTTTCAGATACGTAATGTACTCAGGCTTTAATTTGATATAGGGCTTCAACTCCACAGTTTCTTTTTAGACACATACAATGTGTCTTTCAGAATATCCATTCAAGGAACAAGCCTGCTGAAATAACATATTGGCCATTTAGCAGACCAAAACACAGAATAAAGAAACAACAGGACTTTGTAACAAACTAAAACATAAGATTAGGATAGAAAATGTAGCATTGTGTGCAAATAACAGAAAAACACATATCAGTAGAAATCACAAGTTACAGTGAGGAGTCATAAGTAGAAAGCAGAGGTCTGAAATTGGCAGTTCTGGAAAATTTTTTGCAAGCAGGATAGACTTTTTTTCTTTTTAATAGCTGAAAAAAGATAACCAAGGAAGTCTTTTTCCTATTAAAGGGCAGTCACAACTTGAATTGACTGCTGTAGTGCTAGCAGTTTAATATAGAGATTAGTCTAACCTGGACATAAGCTTTTCAGAGGCTAAAGAAAAATCACTTTACTGGGCAATTTTTGGGGGGCTTTAATATAAATTTTACAAATGCACCAACCTATTGGGGATGGTTATTTGAAGTGACAATGTTTTACTACCTCAGACATATGTATGCTGCATTCAAAGAAAGTCAAACATGTCTCAAGTCAAGTTCTCACTACTGCATAGGCTTGAGTATACTTCGTATGCAAATGTGATGGTTTACACAGAATTGGAGAAGGTCAGGGAGAGAAAAAACAAAAGAACAATTTATTTTCTCCAAGGTGGCTGATCTGCAACAAAAGCAAGGAGCCCAATTCAGCTGTGCCACATGTACACAAACATACATGGTAAAGCAGGAAAAAAAATCCCAAGGAGATTTTGCTGAATAAATATGAAGTCTGGCACAGCTATATGGGCTGGTAGCAAAATTGCAACTTTCCATACAGGCTAAGCCAAAGTTCATGACCATGGCCACTCTGCATAAAGCCAGACTGGCCACACCAGTGCCTCACGCGCACCGGCAGCAGGATTCCTTCACGTCTGCAGCAAACGAAGCTGCTCACTGAGCCTTTGTGATTAGAGGAGGAATGTCATAACCATGGTGGTCTAGACGGCTTCCAGTAAAAACAACACATCCCAAAATGAGTGGCCCTTGGTCTGAGGTGGCCGTGGTCAGGATGAGGCATGTTTAGGAAGCAGTCCCTTGAATACCTTGTGATAAGCGCATGTGGAGAAAATAACACGAAAGAACACTGTAGTTAACTGAATAAAAGGTTAAAGAAAATAAACAATATTTTTGCAGCTTAGCATTTATTTGTGAACTGCTGGTGCAACTCTATGCTTGACAGAAAAGCTATGAAGCTTTTTGGTAGCTTGACAAGACAATCTACAAGCTTGAATGAAATGTTCAGCTTAAGGAATTAGAATAAATCTGATGACTGATGTGCTACTGAACGTGACAGACTGTCATCTGTTTTAAACAGGATCTCTGTAGGATGTACAGAAAGCAATTTTTTTTCCATTACCTTAAACATACTAAGACTTTTTCCAATGAATTCTGGCTAACCTATTAAGACAAAAGATCTCCTCAAACTCTTGCCATTTCAATAAAATAATGAAATAGTCACTCGGCTTACTTGCATAATTAATTCATACTGACACCATGATTAATTTACATCCAGTCCACAAAAGCATACAACAAAACCAATTATGCTTACTTCCCAAATTAACCATAAAATTGTAAAATATGAGCAAATTAGTGATTAAACTAGCTTATCTAAGCCCTGTTCACATATGAAGTTTCATAAATAGAAATATCAAATTTTTTACCGGTTATCGAAGCAATTAAATACATTCTCAATTGAGTCAGGAAAACATTCCGGTAGTATCTTTTCATACTAGCAGTAGATTTTATACAAAAATAGGTACAGGTCTGCAATATCTTTTTACGATCAAGGAAAACTGATCAAGAAAAGTCCTGCAGTGAAATGGTATTGCAACAGCTAGCTAGGGATGGATTAAAAAACATGAACTTTAGCTTTAACCCAGCCAGATCCTAGAAGGCAGTTAAAAATCCTACACATGCACTTGCTTGTTTTAAATGTATACGTATACACAGTGTAAAATAAGATCTTTGGGAGGCAATTCATGCTGTTTTAGAAACCATAAAAGAACCAAACCCATTGGCAAGTTCTAGGGTCCAATGGGAATATCTTTCCTCTATCAGACTATCAGTTCCTGTAGGAATTACTGTATTACCATCTCCTTATCTGAGAGATAATGATCTGTCCTACAAACAAAAAAATAAGGAAAAGGGGATTTCGTGACATCCACTTGGAACCTGTTTCTTAGATATAGGGAATGGGGAAAATTGCTCATCGTGGATAAAGAGCAGTAATGTCAGTTTGAACAGTGCTGTATTTACCAAGCTGAACAGGGAAGCCAGCACAACTCCACAGCTTGCACAGTCTGCTTCCAAAGGGAAATGAGACTCAAACCATCACCAAAGTCATTCAACTTTCAGAAAAGGCTATGTGTCAGAGATGTGCACCATATAAAATACCGCAGATATCTGGTGAGTTTCCCTCTTGATGGATTTACGTTCAACTAACTATTTCATATAACAAATTTCTAAGAGCAGTCCATATTGTTTAGCTCATAAATGTTAGCATTAGACCAATTTACCTTGCCAGTTACCCTTACTGCTATACAAGAGCACCACGATTAGGGATAATTAGTCCAGCAGGAAACCTTTTTCTAGACGTGGGCCAGACTGCAAGTATATATCACATGTATTTAACTGCCAGAACAGAGAATGTTCTGAATGAAAGATGTATTGCTTTAGAGTTGGTGACCTTATGTTCTGAATGACCATTAAACTCATAATATTTGCCAAGTCCTGCTGCTAAGATGCAAACGTAAGCCATGGAACTCAGTCAAAATACTTTTGAATGTAAGACTGCAGTTGTCCAGGTGTCCCATCTCCCCTACATTTGCACTCAGAAACCACTCAGACCTCAGAAGACCAACACACCTTTTCAATTAGTTGCTGTGTTACAATTGATCAATACAGATGATCACAAACCTCTGAACAAACTGATGATTTTGCTGTGTTTTGCAGGAGTTTTTTAAATGGTCCTTCCCCACTCAATATAACCTGTTAGCAAAACAAACTATAGCAGTGGTGAAATCTTGTGCTACAGGCAATTATCAATAGGTCTTTGAGGTACTGTATAGTATCATGAGGAAAGTCTATTGCTTCTGCTTATACCAGAACTAGAAATTAATCTTCTTGAGTTAACACCTGAAATCTTTTGGATCAAGAAAAATGCAAATAGAGCCTAGAAGCTCCAATTTTTCCCAAAGCCTTTCACAATTGCTAGCTTTACATTTAAGTTATCTTCCCTAGTGGGAGGTGTCCCTGCCCATGGCAGGGGGGTTGGAACTCTATGATCTTCAAGGTCCCTTCCAACTCTAACCATTCTATGATTCTATGATTCTCCGAGTCAAAACATCAGATCTCACTACAACCTCTGCTTCTCTACACGTTTTATTTCCATGCTAAATGCACTGAAGGCACTATATAAAATCTCAAAATAATCAGGATATATAAGGAATACTAAGCACATATAATCAGCTCATATATAATATATATAATAATAAAATAATCAGCTGATATATAAGGAATACTAAGCACATACTGAGATGGTGTCCACTTTCTTCAGTGGACACCAAACTGCCAAATTCAACTGACACATCCAGCACAGAAAAACATGTTACCAGTCATCTTTTCATGATGTTCTCCATGCACCAGCAGGCACAAGACTCTGTGTCTTGTTTTTTAAAAACATTCTAAGGCCAATTTTAATGAAGTCTTTCCTTTTCTTCCCACCTTTCCATGACCAGTAGACCCACTCCTGCTGATTCTACCACTCATTTGCTCTTCATTTGCTTCTAAAGGAAAACATTCATTGGAATGTCATTTTCTGGAGATTTTGTCTTTTCAGCTCTACTCTGTATTTCATTGAAGACTTTACTGTCAAACTTTCCTATTGAAGCTCCCTCCCTCTCCAAAACAAATGCCCCTTTAACAAGAACATGAGCTGAAACTTTGTAACCATTCCCTTGAGGAGGAAAAGGCTTATTTTATAAATATTTGAGTAGAATATTTATATTGTTCTACTGCTTTTAGGCAGTGAGTTACTCTATTTGCATTATTTGTTTGGGGTTTGGTTTGTTGGTAGTTTTGGGTTTTTTTTGTTTGTGTTTTATTTGTTTGGGGTTTTTTTTTTTTTTTTTTTTTTTTTGGGGTTTTTTTGTTTTTTTGTTTTTCTTTTTTTTTTTTTTTCCTTTGCTTATTAAGCTGTCTTTATCTTGAACCATTAGTTTTCTCATTTCTGCTGTCCCTATTATCTCCCCGATGCCACCAGGGGTGCTGAGAAGTGAGCAGCTGTGCAGGTGCTTAAACTGTTGGCTGGGATCAACCCAACACACCACAGTTATTCTTTTCTCTCTCCAAAGGACAAGGATACAAGGATGTTCATAGTTGAGGTTTGTGTTGGGTTTTTTTGACTGCACTAAATGAGTTGGAAGAGCTCCCTCTCCGAAGCGCAACAAATACTTGGGTTTGAAGGATGGGTGTACTACAGTTTGCTACGTACCATGTTAAAGAAAATCCATAATTTCACTTTTGCAAGCCACAAGCAAAAAATTATTACTAACCATGAAAACAAATACAGCAAACCAAATTATAGCATTTTAGCAGAATTGCAACTCAATAAAAATTTATTTTTGACAAATGTTTTCAAAACCTTTCTAACCCCATTCTCTAACAACTGAACACCTGTTTCACATGCATAATGAACAGCAGGCAGAACAACATTTCCAAATATTATTTTAGATTGCAATTTAGTTCAGTATTCATATAGTCATCAGAAAAATCTGCAGGCTTTGAAAATGACTTAATTTTTCTTTTGGGATATAAGGTACTGTATAGGAGCGTACTGCACAGAAAAATTAGTCAGAGCAAGAACACCAGCAACCCACACCCTTCCCATTGTTTGAAATGTAAACATTAAGTCACCTAGACTTTCAAATAAGAAATGCAGGATACAAATTGTGTACCTGTTAAGAATCACAGAATAATCCTAATCCATCTGATTTTTCAAGTATATACTTATTGGCACAAATGCAACAATACCCCCCACAAGAAAGAAGAAAAGCTCACTACCTCTTAACCTCTGTAAAACACCATCTTCCTTTCTCCATCTAAAATTAAAAGCTGTATCTCACGTTTTTAAATAAAACTAGCACCTTGCTATTTAGGAATTGTTTGTACACTACTACAGCAACTCGTCTACATACAATACCACATCAGGTAAACTTGTTTCTGAAGGAAGTTGTTTGCAACTTGCACATTCTGCCCAGTTTCACAAGCAGCACACACAGATGTCAATAAAGCCAGTCCACGGTATCAGTTAGCTGAGCTGCCCAACACCGGGCTGAGGGTGTGGACACACACAGTGCAAAACACGGAACATGCAAAATTGGCTACTGCTGATTTTCAACATATGAACTGCACTCTTCAACACATTTCAATGCTCAAAAATACAGTTTCAAAGGGATCAGCAGCTAGTGAGAAACAAAAATACAAACCCAAATCTCAAAACTTAAATTTGAAAAGCAAATGCTCTGCTTTGTGAATTTCTTTAAGAACTTCCTCTTAAGACAGGCTCTGTCTTCAATGCTCTCAACAAAGATTTGCCTAAGAACAAGAAGTCGATTCAGAAATTATCTGTAAAGGGAAAACACGTGGTGTATCGGATGAGCTCTCACATTCAGAGCACAGATCAGGGTATTTCTCCCAATCACCTGTCCCCCATGAACAACACAAAACTGTCCCTAAGCTCCAGAGCGCATGGTCACGGCCTTGACTTGCCCAGCTAACATCAGGAATTTAATTTTAAAGCCGTGTTTATTTATTTCATCTGAATAAAACATATTATAGATACATGCTCAAGAAGCTTCTCCTGATTGGTTTTCTGGCTAGAAAGGCTGCAGGTTCTCTCACCAGCCTGCTGAAGGCTGGCTGTTGGCACAGGGCTCCATCTACTGGTTTGCGATGCCGTACGCCCCGGGGAAGAGCTGGTGGGGAAAAAAACTAAACAGCTAACTCACATCCCCATTTGCTAACAAGATCAGGCTATTCAGAAAACACTACCCTTTCAGGAAAACAAAACAAAAACCAAAACCAAAACCACAAAAAAAAAAAAAAAAACCAAAACAAAACACCAAACCAAGCCCACGAACCAAAACAAAAACCAGTCAAATATATGCACTGGCATGTGCTAGGTGGGAACCTATATAATTGCACGATACATGCACAATTTAAGGCATTAGAGGTGGTCTTTTTTCTTTTTTTTTCTTAATGTAAAGAAGCAAAAAATTAGAGTAGAAAACTGCCATCAGCTTCCATCAAGGGTATTTCTGCACTGTAGCAACCACAGTTTATGCCACTATAGTATGTGTAAGGTAAACTTAAAGATTTGGCTACTGCTGCCATATACAGCATTTCTCAAATTCTAACCCTTGCCTTATTAACCTCACTCTGCCTTCAACTCATGTTTGGTAGTGAAAAAGAGCAGTATCTTTTCCTACCCAGGACCCTCTGTGCCCATCAGCCAACCCTGCTGAGCTCAGGCTGCAGAAGAGAAGCTGGAACAGAGAGCAGAGCAGTACTATCGTTTCCAAGGCGTAGCTCATTTTGAAGAAGCTGTGGTGGCTGCACACCAACAGCGGGGATATTAGATAGCACCAAGCGGCCATCACATCTAGGTGACAAGGGCCAACCAAGAGCTGACAATCAGCCACCCCAATTCTGTTCTCCAAGGCATGCCTAGCAAGATCAGCAGCTTACTTAAGACCTGGTGCAAGATAAGAGACAGTGCAGGAAAAAGACAGTGAGGTCCACCACTCTTTTCTTTAAAAATTGTCCCACTCTCGACACCAAGCTGAAGGCAGCTAAGTGGGGCTCAGTACTGTTGCAGGCACAAAATCTATGGGGTCAGGGTAAGAAGTACACACATCTGCACTTACACATAGGAAAATATGAGAATAATTTAGCCAGGAACACCTGGAAACAACCAGCAGGTGGTCACAGCAAGAAGGCAAGAATGGTGCAAGGAGTAATAAAATCCAGGCACTATGGGATATCCTACAAAGAAGGATACAGGATATAAGATACCAGGATACAAGGCACAAGAACCGGTGAACAAGGGCAGCAGGGAATTCATGCAGTTCCTCCAGTGTCTCAATTTTCCCAGTTCAGCTTCTCTCCCTAAAATGACAGTGGGAAAGACTAATGGACAAAGCCTCCTACAATGAACTGGTGTTAAATCAGGCAGGTTGCTGCCTTTTTTCTTTCTTTTTTTTTTTTTTTTTTTTTTTTTTTTTTTTTGGGCCTAAAGGGAAAAAAAAAT
>VZRU01013141.1:9759-21526 GCA_013398155.1 Pedionomus torquatus
CCTTCATGCCATTTGCATTAGCCCACCTCTCAAGCCTGTCCAGGTCCCTCTGGATGGCATCCCTTCCTTCCAGCGTGTCGGCTGCGCCACCAAGCTTGGTGTGCTGCCTCTCCCCTTCTGCAGGAAGCTGAAAACGTTCTTGACTAATATAAACGTTACTCAGCAACAACTAAAACAATAGGTGTTACCAACGTTCTTCAACATTCCTATCGTACTCAATCCAAAATACAGCAGCTACTAGAAAGAAAATTAACTCTGCCCCAGCTGAAACCAGGTCACCAGGCAACATGACATTTGCTGATTGATCAGAGCAAGTTGTGCATTGCAGAGAACTAGAACACAGCAATGTTGTTATGCTACTACTGGTACAATAAAACAGATTTGAAAAAATAGATTTTTTTTTTAATGGAAAGTCCTATGTATTAAACCTTCTTTGCCTTTTAAGACACACCAGAAAAATAGGTAAATTTGAAAAAGAGGATAGTAAGAAAAAGATAAGAGAAACTGCTCATACACGGCATATATTTGTGATTTAGAAAGGTTACTAGATACACTTTCTTTGCATAGACAACAATTTCATATTATTATCTCTGCTTTAAGGGCATAACCCCCCCCCCAACTCTTAAACAAATATTATTGCTGTTTGGAGATTTGGAAGTATGTTCCATTTCAAAACAGCTTAAAGCTACATTTGTCTCTGGACTGAATCCACCAATGTCATCAGTATTAGATCATGGGTTAATTTGGCTCATGATATTATGCTTGGAGTAACTACAGTTGTGGGTTTTTGGTTTTTTGCCATGATCAAACTTTGAAAGAAGTTAATAGCACTGATGGTAGAAGACAGTGACAGTACTTTTACAAGTATGAGAGAGAAGTGACAGGGGGATTTGCAAAGTTTTCCATTTTATTGATATTTAGGGGAACAGAGTTTATTGTCCAAAGTGCATAAGGATCATATAACTCCAGGGAACTGAAAATGTGTAACAGTGCAGTGAGTCAAAAAAAGATAGGAAGCAGAGTAGAACTTTGCTTACAACACTGATACAAATACTTGGAAATTCATTAGTGCAATTAAGACACTTGCCAGTTGGGTTTCAGTGGACTTGTCCATTTCATGCTGCACATCATATAATTGTGCAATGCAAAATACAGACTAGAATTCCAAAATGTGTAATTATTGTTTCTTTCTTTTTATTTCTTGATGGTGACACAGGAACAGCTTGACAAGCTGGAGGGAGGCATTAGTTCATCTCAAAGTTATGTCCAAACTAGTCTGTACTAATAAGAGATAATCTGCAATCGCTACAGAATGCTAAAACCGAGAGTCTTATTTGCATGTGAATGTTGGTGTTTTATGTAACATTTAATGTGGACACTTTATGTGGAAGAGCAGTTTAGATTTAGGCTAGGAGTGGCAGGCTGTCAGACTGGATGAAAATAGAAGAAATGATCTTTAGATACCAGTAGCACTTGATTACAGGTGTAATCGTCCTCTTTGCTTATACACTTACAGGTTCATCAGTTGACTGAGCACAAACCGGGAGGAAATCACAAATTCCCAAGATAGCTAGATCCCTTCACACCCCTCAAAAGCCTTTGAAGTTACCAACAAAGCCTAACTCTAAGGACATAAGTATAGGACCACGTGAGGAAGAATCATTTAGTAGTTAATCTTAGGCCTTATCTGGAAAGTACTCTATTTCTATGGAAACTGAGTACTTGGCTCTGAAAGCCAGAACATATCACAGGGACTCATTTCAAGAGTATTGGAGCAAACAGAGGCACCCAGTTACACATCAGCTAGAATAGCGTTCTCTAGTTGTTCTACTTTTCCCCCTGGTTTCACACCTAACCCTTTATCTTAGTTTTTTGTCCTTGTGTTTTACAGACTGGAATTGCCCCATCTTTGTGTGAGCAGTAAATCCAAAGGGAGAAGTGTGTTCTGGCATCTCAGAGACGTTCCCAGAGACAGATGAGGCTCTCTTTATCTGATAAAGTATTGAGAACCAATGTGGGTTTATTATCAAGTGCAGGCTTTTGGGAGGGAGTTTTTCTGGCAGACAAGTCTTTTCACAGAACTAGGAACACTCTACAGTTCTTGCAAATCCTTTGAACATTGTGACCACCTAAAAGTTGACAGCTGCAAACAGATTACAGACAAAACCCCGTATCACACTAAAATATCTGGAGACTTCTGCAAGTCTTGTTACATGAATAATAAAACAACACTAAAAATAATTCATGTGAATATAGTATTATAATGAATAACATGCATCTAGTATCTCACCTAGTATTTCACACTGAACAAATAACCATATGGGAAGTAAAAAAAATGTGAGCAGAATAATAACTGGTAATCTATAGGAATGGTATGAGCAATTTAACTTATCATGTTACATTGTAGTTTGTCAGCCAAAAAAAAAAAAAAAAAAAAAAAANATCCATTAAAAATCTGCCCAGCATCTGGGAATGGGCTGTTACTACAGTTGGCAAGATCTACAGAGATTTCCATCTGTGGATCATTAATCAAGTCTGTGCCAACTTGAAAGACCAAAACCTGCTATCAGTTAGCTCGTCATCTTTTAAAAAATCAAAACTATCTAAAGTCCTCTTGTTGACAGCATCACTGGGGAGGCCAAAGACAGTTTAATCCTATCATCTGAAGAACTTTCCTTCTTGTGAAAGTTAAAATACATTGGTGGAAAAGTACAAAGCTATGTATTAGTACAGTAATTTACTTCTACAGAAAAATGGATTTATTCTACATGTTCCATTAAACAACTGTTGGATCATCATCTTATCTGTCAGATAACCAGCACTTTATAGGCTACTGCTGACTGTATCTGGGTGTGAATTAGTTGCCTGGAAGTGAAATACTTTATTCACTGTGATAACTAAAGTAACCCCTTACCCTCCTGAAGGCGCTTGGATTTCTGCCCTGTGGCTCCTGACCAGGCTTTGATACCTCTCTTTGCTTTTTCCGTTATCTTTTGCCTCTTATCAGGTTCTCCATTAAAGCTTCTGCTAATTTGCTGGGCATTCTTATCCTTATTTCTTTGTAAATGTTTTGCTAACTAAACTGATGTGTTCCTTTCAACCATTTTCACAGCAGAACTTGATGACAATGCAAAAGGCTCCATATGAAAGCTGCTTTTGTGGCTTTCTATGCAAAGTTTAAATTCACTGTGTATGAGTCTCTTGGCCTCAGGAGTGCCAGCTGCTGGTTAGATTCCATTTGCGAAACTCGGAATTGAAGCACTTGAAGAGATGTGAGTCTGAGGGGAAACAGTGTTACTGGATGTTTGTTCATAACTGTAATGTGAAGGAGTAGATAAAAAGAAACTTGCCGCTTTCATATGCTTTTGATCTGACTGCAAGTACTGTGGAAAACAGTGGTAGGAAGCAAAAAGGTTTCAGGAATAACACCTATGTTAATTCCTTTGCTGAGAATCTTTATACTTCTAGGAAAAAAACAATGCTGTGCTTTTATCTCAATAGACATTATGGAAAATAGCTAAAATTCCACATCCAGCTACCACATTAATTGGCATTAAGCTTGTAGGTAAAAGTGTTTTTATGGGTAGGTCCCAGCTTGTATAATGCCTTAAAAGCTAAAGTCTATCCAAGTCTATATAAGGATTGTTTTCATAGAACAAGTTAAATGAGTCTAAATTACTTCAAAAATATTTTCCAAAAAACTAAATTTAGCTTTTTAAAAACATCTTCACTAGGAAATGTAGATAAAATATTTTTGCTTTGAGATCTGCGTTCATTGAACTCTCCCCGAGTCCTAACAAGTCAGCCAAAAAAACCCATGAAACAACCGTTCACACAAACTCATGAGAACCAAATCAGCTGACTCCGGCAGAGCACAAATGTTTTTAAACTCATTTCAGCTTCTTTTATGAAGATAATCCAAGCAGTACCAACTTGCTCATTCCACAAGCATCGTTTCTGCTTCTCCCAGGCAGGGCAAAATGATAACATAGGAGTCAAAGACTTGCAGCATCCCAGTATCATGGCCTAGATTTTTTTTTATTTATTTATTTTGCTGTAGCAACAGGTTTGTGGGAGAGCAAACATTTGTTTTATAATATGGAAAAGGATGTTGGAAAATAACAGAAATCATCATCTATTTTAGCTGGCCACAATGTTTTAGAGAAGCCTGGAATACCCTGTCTCTAATGTAAATGTACAGTACTCCATTTAACATACTTCTTTTATTTATTTTGTCTTAGTACTCAGCTGCTGCCTTTGAGAGGATAATAAAATTCATTTTTATTCCCACAGATAAACATACACATACAGTGTAGTGTATTGTGACTGATTTACTTTTTTTAGAGAAGCTAAAAAAGGAGAAATACACAAGAGCACCCTTGTTTGAATAAATACTGGGTTGTCTGTATGGAATAACAATTATATGCTGAAGCTAGAGCAGATGTATGGGTGTGAATCACATAAGGGTAGGTTGGGGAATTATAATCAGCCAAACAGACCTAGGAATCAATCAGCAGTGGAAATTTTTCTGTGGTCAAACAGTGTATTTTTCTAACTGCTATGGGGAAAGACAGGGAAAGTGATTTTTCAGCCCATGTTTTGGTGTAGATCTAGTATGGAAGTTCCTAAAGTTTAGGACACGCATACATGGTACATAAATGCAAAATGCAATGTGAGATGCCATGTCCATTGACAGCCACCATTAGGACTGCTGAAGAAAAGTTTGCAGACCCCTCATCTAGTACTTGGTAAGAGCAATACTGTAGTTAAAGCTAAAGGTGCAAAGGCTGTTTTTTTTCTGGTTTTGCCAGGCACTCTGACTTCGGACTGATTTGCACCACCACTGGGGATCCAATTGTTACTGTAGTCAGTGGAAGGAATCAATAGAAGTCACCTTCTTTGAAGGATGAGCACCTGTGTTACAAATCATGCAATATAACGATGTCCCTTTGATAATTTCATATGTGGAGTAGTTGCAAAGCACTGTTTAAAAAACCTGTCTTTTGCCTACTTTTCTTCATCATTTCTGCATCGTACAAAAAAAATTCATTTGATGAGGTCATTCAATGTTTTTCCCAGTAGTTTATTTATTACCCACTTACTTAGGAAACAGCTTTACTTGAAACACTCTCATAGGCCCACATCCTAAAAGAGTTAACCAGGAAAAGCCATGCTACAAATTTTTGTCTTCTATCAAGTCCTTTCTTCTTTCCTGTTTGTTTCGCCTTTCACGTGGTGTAAATCTTACATTAAAGTGTTGGAAATGAACAAAGGCATCTGTAAGATAAGGGTTCTAAAGCCTCCTCCAAAAAACTGGCAGAAGCATCTCTCCTCAACTTCAAGTAGTAGCAAGTGAGCTCGTTAAATTCATTCCCCTTGACAGCCTAAGGTACACCATGGTGTAGGAGATCCGAGAACAATGGGCAATTAGCAGTGATTACACAACATTACCCTTTGACGATTGGGTGGCATTTAGGTAGTGAATCAGCGGGTTTTTTTGCTCACCTGCCTAAGATGTCTGCTGATTAAGAAAAGTAATTTTAGCTAGGTGCTTCGTGGGCAGTCTCAGCTGAGAGTTAAGACATTAAGGCAAAGGGACAGAAGCAAAGTCATTGCTAGGGCACTGGGGGTAATGCAGAGCCTTGCAGTTCCTGCTTTTTACTGCTCCCATACCTGCTGTAGGTGGAGAGATGACAGTAATGTTTGTCAGTTCAGCTCAAATGCGTTCATTTACCAAAGGCTTATCTTGTATTATACTGAGTTTCGAACTGAAGGAAGTTTCTCAGCTATTATCCCTTTTATAGAAATTACACGTGCATTAGCTGCTTCCCAAAATGTGTAGCTGGTCCTGGCAGTTAAGTGTCTTCTAGCTGCTGCATTAAAATAAGTCAAAATAATTTGGAAAATGTAAGATATTCCAGTTCTTTAAACAACCTACAGAAGAAATTTCTAGTAAGTTGGGATATGGTTGTGGAACCAATGACCAAAAAATCAGGCCTTTCTGTTCCTAGTGGTAATTGAAACGTGTCCAGACTTGTTTCCAGGCAAGCTAGTGGGTGTTTCTTCATAATGATTTTAGTGAAAGTAGACTGGACAGTTAATTTTTCTTCCACAATCTTTATTAGGTAGAGTTAAACGTTATGTAAAACTTGGTTAAATGAAGAAAACGTGGTGTATTAAAAGCAGAAAACAAATCTACTGATTTATCATTTTGCTTAAAGATAGGACAGATAGGTAGGGATAGGACAAGGGGTAACGGTTTTAAATTAGAAGATGAAAGATTTAGATGAAATATTAGGAAGAAATTCTTTGCTGTGAGGGTGGTGAGGCACTGGAACAGGTTTTCCAGAGAAGTTGTGGATGCCCCATCCCTGGAAGTGTTTAAGGCCAGGTTGGATGGGGCTTTGAGCAACCTGGTCTAGTGGGAGGTGTCCCTGTCCACGGCAGGGGGGTTGGAACTTGATGATCTTTAAGTTTCCTTCCAACACTAACTCAACTTCTATGATTCTACATAAGACGCTTAAATATGCCTGAAGTTTGGTTTTGGTTTTAGGGTTTTTTTTGCAATTGCAAGAGGCCACCATCAGAATATAAACTATGTCCTCCTTAGACCTTTTTTTTTTTTTTTTTTTTTTTAGCATAAACTAAAGATCTTTTCTTCTAGGAGCCTGAGAAACTCATCTGGTAAATGTATACTTATGGAAATAATTACAAAGTGGCACGGTAGCACACTAGGGAGAAGTATGGTAGTTGAGTCAGTAGTTGATACACAGAGCATAAAGACAGCTGAAGAAGTTACAGTAGATTTATACAACCATGGAATGCATTTTCAGTTTGTGTCCAGCTTTTCTTCTTTTGTTGGAAGAAATGGAAGACAGTGTTTCTATTCCAAACAAAATGTTTTTGCAAACCTGGGTCACCTAGTGCCACTTCTCATTCAAGCAGATCTCTTAGCCTTTTGTCCTGTTTACTAATCATGTAACCCAACCACAACAGTGATATCTGGGATGATTTTCCTATTTCCAGCAATACCAGCCAAGTAGGAGTGACACTCCCAGGGGATAGGGGATTCCCACCTCTCTGAGTTAGTTTTAGATGTACATGAAACTCTCACATTTGGGCTCCAAGACATGAAAACATACACAACTAGCCTGGTGCGTCTTCTGACTGCTGAAGAAGCATATATCTATTGATATCTGTGGAAATCATGGGCTCCAGAGAAATATGGTGTCATGAATTTCATGAAAGCAGTAGGAGCATCAGGATAACAATGGATACTGGTAGCCTCCCCATGTATCACACTAGTTAATCTTCCTATTTTTAGACAAAAATTAATCATCAATAAGTAGTAAGGCTTGCAAATGTTCCTGCTGATGGATTAACTGTATATAGGCAAGATACAGAGTGGATAGAAATGATACAAAGAAGGTGCAAGGCTTCCTTGTGACACTGGATAGAAATTGTATGTGAATATTCAGTCTTTTGATGGCATTTTGATGCCATATCTGACCATTGATGCAGAAAACCTTTTTTATATCACAAAGTGGAACAGGAAAAACACATGATTTGGCCACTTAGCATTACATGGAAGTCAGTTATTCCCTATCAATACTGTTGAAATCAGGAAGGAGCAAGAAGTACTTTTCTGCTAAGTTGTCCCAGACAGATATCCTTCTTCAGCAGATATATCATACTATTTGGGAAAATGGAGTGATACCAACCACACATCAGGTATAGTTGTCTGGATATATAGTTTTCCACAGAAGAATTAAGCATCAAAAATTCCACACTATTTAATACTTGACCAAGGAACCAGTTGCTCAGATTAACAGTGTGCCATGCCAAAATAACAGTAGCTGCCTCCCAGAGCTGCCATACATAGCTAGATTATATTTTCTTCCTTCCATCCAGATGTTAATGTGATCAGAAGCAGCAGCCTAATCATTAGTTTATTGGCAGTGTGGCAAAAACTCATCCTTAAACTTGGCGCCATTTCCCTGTATTCTGTCAGGTGAGATCCTGACTACAGTTGCCCATCAGTTACAGAGGTTGTCCAAAGGTAAAGACAACACTGGGCCTTCTGCTGCTGAAGAATGCAGCCATCTAATTTTCAGGGGGATAAAGAGCTGAAGCTATTCTACTCTGCCCTGATCTTTGTTAGCTTCAGGTCTACTTTGGCTGCCAATTTAAGGGTCAGATGCTAGTCTTCAAAGCCATCACCAAGTTTTAATCTATTTCTATTGGCTTGGCATCACTACCTGCACTACAGCTACAGAGCTGCATGCATCCTTCTCAGAAAAGCACTCAGAGAGTCCAGGACAAGGTATGCTAAAGTTGAAGACGGGTATTTTTGGCAGAAGGTCTTCACTACTGAGTAATCTCCTCAAGAAGATCACACAGTCAGCAGTCCTGACCCATAAAATCATTCCTCATATCCTTTCAAAATTACCTGTCTTCCCTGTAGAATTTTCCCTCATTTTTATGGTAGAGAATAATTTATTTTATATCAGAAATGTGGAACTGTAAACTAAGATTATTGAGATTTATTTACCATCTAGAATGAACAAACCCACAATCATTTAGAAGTTATTTGCACACACAAAAAAATAATCATGACCGTATGACACTCCGGATTCCCAGTTTGGGAGTTTGCCAGTTGGAAGAAGATAGAACTGAGCTGATTCAAATTATAAAGAAATTTTTTCCTAGCAGAGAAGGGTTTATGTTACACACTCAACTCCCTTCAGAAACAGCCTTTCCATGTATCCTGGTGGAGATAATCCCCTGCAGCTGCTGATTCATGCTGAGATTGCTTAAGCAACGGTTTTATGCAAGATTTACATTTGCAATAGAGTGCCTATCATTGTGTGAAGGGACTCTTGCAGAAAACTAGATTTATGTTTCCTTTATAAGCAATCAGCTGTGTTCCAGGTGGTGAGGCAATGCAAGGAATTTGGTAGCAGCTTGAAGATCACCTGATCTATATGACAGTCTACAATTTGCTCCATCTTATTTGTGAGTAGGAAGAAAAAAAGAGGAAATATTAAGCAAAAGCAACTGGCGACCAACCCCACAGCTCTTTATTCATTTAGTTTGCTTTTGTCTTTCGTCCTTGTAGTAGGCCAGCAAGAGGATTCTGGCTGTTGATATTTGCATGGCAGTTTAAAAGAGAAAACAAAGGCTGCCTTTTTTATTTTTTCCAGTGGTGCTTGCTTTCATACCCACCCTCCTATTTGGCTATAGCGAAATAACACTACTGATTGCTGCAGCTTTCATTTTCAAACTTTCAGAATTCCATGTTTTTACTTGATACTTCAGATCCTGAAGAAGCTCAAACTTCACTTTTAGAAAGTTGAAAGGTCTCACAGAAAAAATATGAACCCAAGTGCACCTTAAGGGTTCAAAGTTAAACTAAAAATATCTTCATTTAATATTTCACAGCTAGACTAAATAATTTGCAATGTTTATGACTAGCGATTTTTCTAGATATCAAATTTTTCTGAGATAGCTTTTTACAATTTAAATATAAAACAGTCTTCCCTCAAAGACATTTCAAAGATTCCAGTTTTGTGATTCACTTGTGAAGGGAGTTATTTTCAATCTTTCCCATGATCTCGGTGTCATGGGATTTTTATTCCCTGGGACCCATGATGACACAAATAACATTAACAATAACAAATGCATTATTCATTTTGCATTTATGATAGGAGAGAAAATCGCCACTTCTGATCTTCTGTTAGTGGGCAGCAGCTTTTGTTACCTGCTGCTCCTACGAGCCCATCTAGCATCGGCCGTGGAAGGCTGCATAGGCTCAACTAGATGTCAGCGGAAATGCAGTTTATTTTCACCTTTTTCTTGCATTTTCTGTGCAATTTGTCAAATGACATACTCTCTTCTGCCTCATATAGCATCTGTAAAATAAGATTCTTTAGCTTTTCTTCGATTATAAGCAGATTGCTACAGTGGGACAGGTTCTGTCAACTTTGCTCTTACAGCCAAACATTTTGCAAAGGAAAATAATAGGAGAATGCATGTTGAGTGTTTATCAGAAGGGGAACCTGATTTTGAAGCCTGTAGATATATTGATTTATCTGCATGTAATGAATAAAGTTATTAATAAAGTGATAATGGCCCAGAGACTTACCCAGTGTGCAAATTCTAGATAATGCAGGACAGTTTTATTTGCATACTAGCTAGTAGCTTCTCAGTGATTAAGTGCATATAGGAAGATAAATCCCTATCCCTTTGACATGTTTCCCTCACTTCGGGTAGACTCCATTCTGATAATATGACAACATGTGTCCATTCTGTGTCTGTTTTGTGGTTAAAGTAAGGACATCAGTTTCTCGGAACATCACTTTCCAATCCGATACAGTAAAAGAATTAACATTTGAAGAGAACTACCAAGGCAATACCGATGTGCCTACAAATGTCTGTCCTCCCATACCACTGTTTTGCAGTGCTGACCGAAACTCGGGGCACAGTGTGCTCCCTCCAGCTTCTGTAAGAAGATGTTCTGGCGAAGCGTGCTACCTGTGCCACAGCATCCCAGAGTGCCACAAGGTCATACTGAACCTCCAGCTCCTTGTTCTGCAACTAAAAATACTACCCTTCTGTACCAGCTTCTATTTCAACATTATCTCTTTGGAATTTGGTATCAAATGCCTCTGCCTGTTCCAGATAGATTGTGCACTGTGTTTGGGAACTGGCTTGTGCTGCATCAAGTTAAGTTCTTACTGTACCTCATGAATGGCTGTCCTGTGTTGAAAGAGGAACAACTAGGAAAATGTTGCAAGATAGATTGATCTCCATAGCATGTTTTGGCAAACAATGTTGCAAATGAATAGAACTTGTCATTAAAAGTACCTGAAACATAGACACCAGACCACATACAAATTTTGCATACGGCCATTTCATGTCTTTCTATAGCTGGAATGTGTGATATCTGTCTTTCTATTTGCTGCAATGGAATGGGATAAATAATTGCTGTCTCATTAAGATCTGAATGTAGGTAAATTATATTTGTAAGGTGTCATAAGGTATTAAATGAGAACAAAATAAGGTTGCTTTATTTTTTTTACTATTTTTTTAATCTACATTTGTTGCAAATTAATTTAATTTTTGTCTAGCCATACCTTACCTATATAAGCTATTATTTTTTTAATTTTGAATTTTTTTTTCTTGTTTAATTATGTGTCCAAGCGAAGTTCTAATAATCTTGATAGGAACCTTGTTTTTACAGAAACTTTTTAGACTTTGAGCAATTCAATTTAAATAATATGATCTGAGATATCTCTAGATTTAATTTATTATTTTATTTTGGAGACTGTTCTGGTTCATACTCAAGAGGATAATAAATAGTGTTGCAAGAATGTGTGACAATTCTGATATTGATAAAGATAATATGTTTACACATTTATTTCAAAAGGAGTCTGTTTCAAATCCTTGCAAATGAAAAGGAAAAGGACAGTTTTCTTCCAACAGTGTTCTGTTTTGTTTTCAATCTCGTAGAAATTGGATGCAAAACTGATACTGTCTCTCAGACGTCTGTAGCTTTGCTGCCAAGGTCAGCTCTGCAAGCTAACTTCATATTTTTTCACATGGCTGTTTTGTGCTTCAGCTATTTCTCTGGTGTATTAAAAACAAACAGGCTCATCTCCAACATCAAATGTTTGTGTCTTTTCTTTATTCCTCTGCCTCCTTTTTTAACCCTTAGAGCTGTTTAAGCCCAAGGAAGATGCCCCCATCCCATCCCATCCCATCCCAT
>VZRU01013142.1:0-18532 GCA_013398155.1 Pedionomus torquatus
TAATAATAACAATAATAATGATGATGATGATGATGTATCTGTGGCTGGCAATCTGTTTCTTTGCCATTTGGTATATGTGCTTTGTATCTAAAGATGCAGCCACCAAATTAACTGGTAGTTCTTAGGATCCTGTATTTTTTATTCAGTACAAAGGAGAAATTGCACCTTGCGCACACATAAACACGATGTATAGGTCTGTGTGTATGCACAAGATATGCATATGTGCACACAAATGCTTTTTCCTCCAGTGGCTTTCAGTTCTTTTGGGAAAACATCTGAAGCAGCTGTGCTTATAAATTCAGCCAGTCCAAAATGAAGCCAGCATGATTTTGTAGCTTTTAGTTTTTACTTCTCTTAGAATTGTAACATCCAGAGTTTTATTTCTAAATCTCTTCTAAACATTTTTGCTGTGCTGTCTATGCAGGTGAGCCTGCAGGGCTGACCTTCTAACATATATATATATATGTATCTCGGATGATTATGAAAATGGTACATATTTACATTAAACTTGTATTTGTTGCCTGCAATACAGTAATATGTAAAGATACATTGTCAAATGCTGCACTGCAGAGGTATATGCAAACAGTGGTGTTCTGCGTGAGGTCCCTTCCAGAGCTGGGGTTTGAGAAAGACAACCTGAATTCTCCTCTTTGCCTAACTGGCAGTAAGATCTCAAATCTGGGTCCTCCCACTTTTCAAGTGACTGGCCTAATTGGTGGGTGGAAATGGTGCCATTTACTTAATAAGAAACATTGGAAAGATCTTGCTGTGTTTTCATATAAGCAAGGTTTGCAGGAGGTGGAAAGGTGAGTTCTCGGGGGTTACCTTTTCCTATGCCTTGTTTCATCTCAAAATAATTTACTCCTGAACAGATAGAACAGATAAAATCATTACATAATTTATTCTTTGCTAATGTATTTTTGCACAATAGTGGGAGCCAATGCTTTTCTTGGAGATTTTTTTACAGCCGTTCATTTCAGACATCTTTGACATTAACCAGGAAAGCAATTTTCATGCACAGACAACAACAAACAAATAGGACCTGCTTTGTGATTAAGGAGTCTGGGATTTTGCTAGTCGTGTCGTAAAGTAGCACGAAAGCAGCTCTGAAAGAAAGAAACAATCTTCAAGGTTAAGTGTCATAAGAAGATACCATTTTGTTTAAGCCATTCTGCTGTAGTTTGCCTTGGAGAATATATTTTCAGGGAAAATACAGAAGTCTAAGTCTGCTGGTTCCTGCGGTCATGCTGGCATGTCCCTGTGGTCCCCTGATAGAACAAATTCCTCTTTTCCCCTCAGCCAGATGACAATGTTTTATTTCAATTGGAAGAAAAAGGTGCAGTGGCAGTTGCCACCTTCTTCCCTCCATATTTCTCCTTCACCAAGACAAGTTATTCTTCTGCCAAGAGCTGTCTTTTCTAGTGCAGGGGGCTAAGAAAAGATCCTTGAGCAGGAGTGAGTGGGTGACTGCGTTGCTGCGTCTGTCACGGTGTCAGGCTGGCAGCTGCTGTGCCCCCAGGTCTGGCATCAGGCAAAACCAAAACCATCCCTTCGTCTCTCCTCCTGCTGAAATATGCTTTGTTCCTTCAAGTCTAGAGAGATGTGACAAGCTCCAGGTTGTTGAAATTTTTGCCTGTTGAATATTTTGCAGATGATCCTGGGTGTGTTTCTGCAGCCTCCCTCCCACTGCCCATTTAGGGGGGGCAACACCTCTGGAAGAGAAGGGAAGAAAATCTTCTCCTGACTTCCTGGGCAGCAGAACAGGGCTGTTTGGCCAGGAACTAGAGACACTGGCCCTGCACACCCAGCCAATTGTCAGAGCCACAAAGTAAAAGAAGGGGCAAACGGGTGGAAGAGCTCCATTACTAGATAAAGATGTAACATGTTTGCGGGTAATAACTTAAATAGTTGAGATGAGTTTTTTGTCATTTACCCTCATTTTTATTTAAACTGAAAACCAAAAGCCAGGGTTTGTTTGGGTTTGCAACGCACCCACGTCATCGGCAGACAGTGCCCTTGAACTGGGGCTGCCTACACAAAGCCGAGTGCTGGAGGGTCTTGGGGGCTTCTGAAACAAGATGCCTCAATAGGGAATTGTTCTCTCAAAAGGAGGTATTCAGTATTTGGGAATGAAGCTCTTAATTTTGGGGTCAAATTAATTTCCTGAAAGATCACAAGGCTGATCTGAACCTTCAGAGAAAAAGTTCAGCGATCAAAAATTGCTTCTTCCTATTGTAAAAGAGGAGCCGCAGTTCAGCACAAGCAGCAGGTTTATGTGGGATGTGTTTGAACTATCGTTTTTGTCATTTTGTACTTAGATCTCTGAGTCGTCTATAAGAGTAAGAAAGTTACTGCTAGAGAGATTGGAAACTGGTAGTTGATAAGTAGTGCTATATCACTCTGCAAAGGGCAGTTGATGAATGTTACTATTGTATGTGAAATGTTTTTGGGGTTTTTTCTTCTTTTTTTTTTTTTTTTTTTAATTTTTAATACCAATGTTTTAAACTACATTGTCCTCCTCAGGGGACTGCTAAGTAAACCAGAACTGACATATGATAAATGCAAAGCTGTGGTTATAGCTCCAGAAATCAATGAATTGCATGTTTCACATGTAGAAGGGCAGTCATGCTGTTTCTGCTTGCAGGGTGATAAATGCAATTCAATCTGTGAGCAGTAAAACATGAGTGTAACTTGCGAATGCAAGGGCATGCTTCCAAGAGGAAAGATGAGTATGTGAGAAGCTATATTGCACTGCTTCGAAACCTACTTTGAAATGATTAGTTCTAAAACTTGCAGGGAAAAGGTACAGGAGAACCATGTTTGTTAGAATATAAGTTGATGACCCAGGGAATGTTTCTCTAAGAAATGTGTTTGACTACCTGTGAGTATTGTTACTCCATCTCAGGCACAGGAGCACCCAGCAAAATGTCACTTTGAGAGATACTAAAACAGGAAAGATAATAAGGCCATAAATGAAGGCCATCATATATGGCACTATGGATGCAAAAATGAACCTGTGGGAATGACCCCTTATAACCCAGCAAGTTAGAAAGCTTGCTTTAAATGATGCTGTGTAGTAAGTGATTAAACAGATTCTAGACTAGAGAGGAAAGTACAAGTTAAAATGTACTTCAGGAACCGGGAATGAAGGTGATGTATTTTCAGTTCTTATTGGGCACCCCAGTTTTGACATTTACCCAGTGGAAGCTAATCATGGGTGGTTTCTGATAAAGAGCATCCAGCAGCTTCCTGCCAAAAGCTGCTGCATTTTGCTTTTAATTCTGTTCTGAATTTGTATTTAATAAAGACTATTTTATCTTGGAGACTTTCAGGGAAACTCAGTAAGTGTCACAGTTCACTGAGCTTTTGTGGCAGGATGTTGTAATGTTTCTGTAAGATCCAGAGATGCTTTCTAATGTTAAGATGTTGCTAAGCAAGCTAACCTAGCTGTCAGCTGTGCCACGGGGCAGGACCTTATTGGAAGGCTGCTGTCAATAGGCCAGCAGACCCTACCACTGCTGAACGGGCATGCAGAAGCTGATAAATTCCTCATATAGTTCTATGGAGGGTTTAATAAGACCCCCAGCAATGTTTTGAAGCGTGTGGAAGTGCTCTAGGAAAAGTCTAACCCTTCTGTCCTTGGGATGATTGTTTCAGCAATTGCCTTTCTTACAAGTTAGGACAATGATGTGAGAGACACCCATTTTGACCAGGAGGAAGTCAAAAGTGTTTGATTTGGAAATGTAGCTCCCCTAGGTTTTTCATTTTAACTGAAGTGCCTTTTTCCTAGGCCCTACTTTTAGGCAAATGCACAGACAAATGCCTGCTTGGCAACCTCTTTACAGGGACTCTTCTTTGTAGCTTCTAGAGTTTAACTCCAAATTTGACACTGATTTGACAAACTGAAAGGCGTATGTATGACAAACCAGACTGTGCAACTGAATGGGAAAGCTGCAGTAGGCTTGTGGGGTTTTATTTTACTCTTCATTTTGGTTGAACAGAGACCACCTTAATGCTTTATATGGGAAATCTTCCACTCTCCTTTCACACTGAACTTAATGCACTGCTGATCTCAACAGAATGCAAAACTGCTTTGATGCTGTGCATCAAGGTGTGCTGTCTATGCAAATAAAGCACAGATGATTATTGCAAATAATGATACCTCGTCCTGTGGAAATGTTTAGAGATGGAGATGGAATAGGCGGGTGGGTATCACAAGAAAGAACTGCCCAGCCCTGCTGCTCCTCAATGGTGTGAGGCAAAAGCATTTGCTGTGGAGCCCCAAATGCGAGAGAGACCTGTACGAACTGTTGGGTAATAATTAAATACCGTGCACCTAGCTGGCAGTATATTTTTGAGCTTTCTGAAAGGGAGATGGGATTGGATGCAAATGAACAAGCCAAAGCTCCTCTGGCTACCAATGTGGAATAAAAAAAAGCAGAAATGAAAGATGCATTTGTGATAAACAAGATTGAAATTCCGTGGGAGAATTCATGTGTATTTAACATCTTAGCATGAATGTATTTGTTTTTTGTCAGAATAAATTGCTAAAACCAATCATGAGATAGAGACATGAAAAAATATGAGGAAGATCTCTGAATTATGGTGCAAGTAAATTCACAAGCCCCAAAACTCTCTCTAAAAATACTGATTAGAGGAAAGCAGCATCAAACTACGACATCTCTTAATAGTGGCAGAGAGTTTCCAAATGTGTATTCTTATCAAGAAATGAGCTATGAATACCTCCCTAGCTGTTAATAAATTGTTTTAAGAGTTGTTCTACTTAGAGGGATAAAGGACATCAACTTCTCTCTCTTTTTTTATTTCTTTCCCTCCCCTCAAATATTTTATAACAGCATAGAACATTTCAGTATTTGATATTCAGGTAGGCTCACCGTATATATCTTCTCTACGGTTTCTGTTTTCACAGATGCTTATATGTTTTTCTGTCAGTTGTGTAAAATCAATCCATGCCCTTGGGAGAAAGCTGAAGCTCTGCTCTCAGCATGTGTGTGCTGGGAGGTGTGTGGCACAGCAGAGGACCTGTCTCTGGGGTGACAATGACACCCCCCAATTTGCTGGCAGCCCTGTTTCTACTGATTTTCTCTCTTAGCCAATTCCACAGGAGTCACAGGGTATGTCTGATGCCTTGCTAATCCTGGTGTGCTTTGAAGATAGTTAAGCTTGCTCAAAAAAGCAAACCACAATCCAGGTAAGTGTTGTACTGATGGCAGATACCAAACACTACATTATGTTAAACTTCATTCTTTTGTTTTTGAGAGCTCAAAACTGACCACCTTAAAGAAAAGACCAGATTAAAATATTTTTGAGTTGTAAATAAAAGCACTTTTGTCTCAATTGTTTTTTAAAATTAAAGTACTTCTAATGATGATGGTGAGTCAAGGAAGAAGTAGCAGCTGATTTCTGGCAGACTTGAGTTTAGTCTGTGAAGTGACGTCTCAGAGTTTAAGAGATAAAAACCCCACTCACTCCAAACCCTTCAACTCAGTGAAAGAGGTCAGTAACAGTTCTCCAAAACTAGGAGAACTTCAAACTTCATTTCTGTGCAGTCTTTCCAGAATAACTGAGTGATTATTCATCCCCTCTGTCAGGCACCTTCCCTCCCTCCCCAAGGCAGATTGGGGTGAGGACAACGGATGAAAAAAGCACCTGTGTAGTTATTTCTCCTTATTCTTCTGCTGGTACTAGACCCTTTGCTTGCGGTCTTCTTCCTCTAGCACAGCAGTAACTACACTTCAAGACCCAAAGCTGGCAGCTCTTTTTAGTTTCTGTTTTTTAACAGACGTGCTGTCTTATTTCTGAAAAATGCTCATAGGCTATAGAAAGCTTGAAGCAAAATGTGGAGGAGCACTTCATGTGGCATTGCCTTCTGAACGCCACTGGATATGCTGTTTGAAAACAGGTATTCAGGTGAAGCATCCACGTCTGTGTTTATCCTTCAATTGCGTTTTATATGACCAGATTGGGGAAAATATTCACTGAATCTGAAAGCTTGGTGTGCAGAATTTCAGAAGAAGAAAACTGAAAGTCTTGTTGAAAGGTCCTGAGTCTAATAACCTCTTGCACTTTACCCAGTAAGACATTATTGATGGAACTTCTTTAAAATCTACCTTCTTCCCCCTGCAGCGCCCAAGCCCTGTGGCACTGGAGTCAATGTTCTGCCAAGCAGAGGACCGCTGACAGTTTCAGACAGAAAAAGCATGTGGCCTTAGTGGCTCAGCTCTGAGTAGTTTAGGGTGGTAGTTTTTTTTCTTTTTTTTTTTCTTTTGGTCAAAATCCACTTAAGAAAGTTTTGCCCTGGAGTTTTTTTTGGTGTCAGATAAGTGAAATGAAATTTCACCTGAGTGTGAAAGTTAATTAGTTAGTTCTGCTGTAACTGTGTCAGGATAATGGCAGGGGCACAAAATTCCCTCCTCTTGTCCAGGGCAGACCTGTGAATACGATGATGAAGGTGCCTGAAAGTGGTTCCAGTGACTTCCCTGTGGCCAGCCAGTGACTCCTGAGCTACGTGCAGTGTGTGACTTCAGGATCCTGTCACTAGGTGATGAGCTGAAAGTTGCTGGACTGCTCTTGGATACAGCCGGATATTTTGCTGAGTCCCATCCTGCCATGGAGCCCCAAGGCCTGAGCACCCGTTATTTCCTAGTCTTTCTTGTCACCTGCCCCCTTCTTTCCCCTTGGCCTTCTGACATAGGAAATGTTTTTATGGCTCTTGGTCATAGGAGTTTCATACGCTGCTCACAGGGTCGGTAGGGCTGGTTGTCTAATTGGATAAAAAGGAAAAGAAATAATGTTCATATATATGATGCTATCATGATGCAGTTGGTGTCTGCATAAAAGGTCAGGCTGATAATTTGTCAAAAGTCACATCTGTAACTGGCATAATTCTATTTTTGTAACAGAGTTGGCCCTGGGACTGTAGAAGAGCTCTGAGAAGCTGTTGTAAAGATGAAAGAGCTGAAAAATTCTCAAATGGCACCTAAGTAATAGGCTGCAGGGGCAGGGAGGGGGGATAGAGGCTCCTCAGTTCATGTTTGAGGCTAAATGTTCAGCGTATCAGTTTGCGGCATCACTGAAGTGATGTGGACCTGTTTCTCTGACCTCTTTCAAGACAGCATTTTGCTTTCTGTATCTGAAATCATTCCTGGCTCACCTTCTGAAGACCTTTCTAGCTCAATCTACAAAGCCTTTTGCAACTCACTGTTCCTTGGTGAAAAGCTATTTGGAAAGGCAATGAATCGTGAAGTGGTCTGATAAATACTTGGCAGAGGAAAGATGCTCCAGTGCTTGGGAGGCTAGCCTGGGATTTGGATGATCAGGTTGAATTTTTATTTATTTTTGCTCCACAGCATACTTCCTAAAGAAGCTTGGGCATGTTACTTAACCTCACTTTGCAGCTCATGGAAGTGTTGTGGGTATGGCCAATGAGGTGATTGGTGACAACAGTGGGAAGGTATAAAAAGATAAATTGGAGCCTGCTCTATTGTTCTTTCTTCTAATTTTAATTAAATTTCAGTTGACTTCATATCCTTTCCTGAGACGTATTAAAACAGACTCAAGCTTTACAGGACAAGGCCTCCTCTTGTAATCCTATTTTAACACCCAGAGGATGCAGCTGTAGATTGCTCCAAGATCTGGAAGAGTCCTTTGAACAGTTTCCTTACTGCAGCATTCATGTGAACTTCATATGGCAAGGTTTCACCAAGGACATGATTGTGTTAATCTTTGCAGAATGATGGAACAGACAAATGACTTCTATTTATTAATCTCTGATCACTTCAAAGAGCATTTGAATCTATGGGAAATGATAATAATAAAGAAATGATGCTTGACAACTGTCTCCCTTCAGTGCTATAGATGGTGAATTGTACAATCAGATATTATGCATGACAACTTGAAGAGGTCAGTTGTTGACAGAGAGCTTTCTGTGCAGCACATGTAATTGCAGAAGTACTGTTTGTCTTTCTGCTGATTCATTACTATCATTTTCTGTGCAATTTCAATGTCATATTGTTTGTCCTGATCCTATTTCACGATCCAGAAAGGCATTTTCTATTAGCACAGGTAAGAGGATTTTTCATAGTAGTTATCTGCTGAAAGTCACCCTGAGCAAACACACACCTGAAAGCAAACGTGCCTTCAGACAGCATTTAGCATAGGCAGCCAGGCACCCATGGAGTGAGGAGTGGAATCTGTAGCAAATTTGTGTGACCCACAATAATGCACAAAATGGGATCTCTTTCCTTCCTAGCTGCCAAAGGGGATGTCCTTCCTTTCATTGCTTCCCAGGAAGCATACACTTCTAAGAGAGACTTCTCAGCAGAACCGAGACCTTTGTAACAGCATCTGATTCTGAGGCTGTTTGTTGATGTTCTGTGGTCCCTCTGTCTTGGCCTGTTCATGCTGGCTTCAGGAACACTGTGACAGAAAGGTGTCATCCTGTTGTTGCTACTCTTTGTCCTCTTCTTTAGCTGATCCTTTCTACTGCACTTCTGAAACAGAGAAACTTGAGAAGAACCGGCCAGATTATCTGGAGACTGGTAACCAATTTGTATGAACTGTCTCATGGCATCATGTAGTTGAGACCTGGAGGATCTGTCCACTGAAAGAAAGAGTTGGTAATGTAAGAAGCCAGCAGTGTGCTGTGCATAGACATCTTTTAGCTGAGCTGGTGGAAGAGGTTACATCCTATGTTGGTGGCATTATGGGGACTTTAGTGCGAGCTTTTGTTCTTGCTTCAGGAAAAAACACATGTGGTGTTATGTGAGCTAATTCACATGGCTTGGCTTGAAGGATCATGAAAGTGCTTGGGAAGATTTCTCCATTTACAGGCTGGCAGGGAAAATAACCTCCAACAAGGGAGAAGGGTGATAAGCAGCTATGGTGGTTGCCCTTTTTCCTGGCACAGCTGAGTCTGGAACAAGATAACTATTCAAGGATATTCAGAATTAACTTCAGTCTGTGTTTTTTAATGTAGTTGTGCTGCTAGAGGACAACTCAGGGCATGAGCAGCAGAAGGGCATTTCACCTGGACAGGGAGGCAGCTCTGCATTCACACAGCAAAGCCAGAAGAAGGGCCTCAGAGAAGGTGACTTTACAACAATGCCTGACAACAGCAAGTCTAACTAGGGCTGAGCACAGGTTTGACTCTCAATTAGAGACTACACAAAGGTTATGGGTTCACAGAACTGCTTGCTGTTCAATCTTGCTGTTGAAGACAGGGCACTAAAGCAAAGGTCCTGGACAGGACTAAGGCAGTGCCCTCAGGATTTCTTGGAAAACCCATTTGCTATCTCACAAATTAAGCCCTCATTAGTATGTGCAGGAATAACATTTGTTTCAGGTGCTGCAGCTTCACACTGGTGATATAGCTAAGGCTGGTTTGCCTCCACCCTTCTGAGCACCCAGCAACCTCCACTGTCTAGGGTGGAAACGAACCACCACTTGTACAACTTTAACTGTTGCTTGGGAGAGCTGTTCATCTGTGAGATTCATCCACATTTCATCACTGAAGCACAGTAACTCTGACTATAATTGTGAGGGGAAAAAAACTAAACTAGAAGATCTAGTTTGTAGCTTACCCAAGCTAATTAAATCAAGCCTGTAATTAATTGTGTGTCCTTTTTTTTTTTTATTATTTTTCTTTGCAATTTGGCAAGCTCTTGAAAAGCTGTCTTGCTGAGACCTGTTTTTTACCACTTTACTCGTCTGATGAAGATGGCCATTTTTAGGAAAGTGTTCAAAGAAATAGATTAGTACCTAATAGCACCAAGACATTTGAAATCTTCTGGCTCAGACGTCTGAGGCTTTTCAGGTAGCACAAAAGCTATTTGTTTATAGACTGATACATAGCAGCTTGCTTTATTCCTTCTCCCTCCCCTAAAAGAGATACTGTTTACCAAAAATCAGCTCTCTCTTTCAGTATAAATGCCAAAGAATGCTTTCTATCTTGAAAGTGCTATGGATGTTTCTTAATCATTGACTGCTGTTATTAGCTATTACTTTAAGCTTAAATGGTATTGAATTAAAATGATCTCTTAATGATAATCCTCTCCTCACAGGACTTAATGGTTTTTAAATTGAGTTTTGGCAAATATGACTCTAGGTAAGGATGCAAGTCTGGGTCTTATCCAAAGGCTATTTAAATCAATGAAGTTGTCAAGTTGTTTAAATGCATCATGCCACAGCATGACAACTAGCTTTCAGTAGAATGTTTGCAGAATATTACAAAGTCTATAAAATGTGGATTAAATGTACCTGATATGTAGCTAGTTTCCTGACAAATAGGTGATGAAAGTTGGTTTAGGTTGGTTTGTGTTTTTTTTTTTCAGATTGACTCTGCTGATCCAACTTGCTGCAAGCTGTAGAAAACGTTAATTTCCCAGCAATGGTATTCATTATAATGAGCAGAACAAGAAGTCTGTTCAAAATGGACTTTTCTACATGATTTTTTTTTTTCTCTGAAGGTTAATGGATTTTGGTAGATAAATTATATATGGAAAGTGTAAAGAACTCTAGTGACTAACAAACCCCTCTCCTCTGTACCAGTGGAAGATGGTCTGCACCTTCTTATTCATTCTACTGTCCATCCCTGAATGGTCAGTACACTTGCACTTTGTCAAGGAGTGACTTTTATACCCTTTCTGAGTTTCTTTGTTTGTAATGACTTTATATTCCTTTTCACATTTCTCAAGAGTTTACAATTCAAATGAATATGCTGTCTTTGGATGCCTAAGATTTAAAGTGTGGACTTCAGTACCAGGAGTTGGTACTGTATGACTTTTGTTTCTCCTGCAGATATATCACTGCTGAGTGAAAAGGTACATTCCTTACTTATATGAAGCCAAAGATGTTTGGATAATCTTAAAAGTAAATGAAAAGAAACCAAATCAGCTCCTTCAAGTCTAGTGTTCTTTGTGTTTAAGTTCTGAATTAATGCAAAATTCAACACATTTCTGGAAAAACAATCCTAAGGGCAGGACGACACCAGTGAGGACAGGAAGATCTGAAATTATCTAGGGAAAAGAAAAAAGACAGAGTCATGAGCTCACTACTTCGTAAGTAAGGTTTAGAACTACCTCCGCTCCTGTCCTCTGCTGTATATGTCAGGCAGTCTTTGACAAATAAAAGAGTAATTTTGCACATTAACATGCAAATTCAGAAAATTATGTTGGTTTTGTGGATGATGAGATTTGATGATCCCCTTTTCCTTAGGGCTCTGGAGCAGCCACCTCTTGTGTGAAAACATGAAAGTCTCATTCCAGAGGAAAGCAGCTGGCCTCTGCAGAAGCAATAACTGAAAACAACAAAGATGTACAGCAGGATCTGAGCAAAAAATCACACTGAGCATATCACACTTGTATCTTTGAGGGCCCTCAAGCTGTAGGCTGAGAGTCTCTATGAGCTAGTTTTTGATTCCTTGTCTTGGAACAAAGCATACACTGTGCAGTTCTGGGTGTTCCTGGGATGTGTTGCTGTTCTGCAAGCAAAGGCAGTGTTTCTGTTGGAGCCAGAGAACGAGGGAGGACTGCCACCCAAAAAGACCGTAAGTAGTGTAATTCCCCACAGGCAGTGTGAGGGAGACTGTTTTGGAAAGAAGCCTTCCTTATCTTCCATTCTCACTCTGTATTTTCAGACCAAGTTAATTATATTTGCATATGCAGTCACTGTTTACTTCTGTGACAAGACCATAGGGAGTGGTGGTTTTGGCTGAAAGGATGCTATACTTGTGGGGGAACAGAGAGTAGGATAGTTGGGCAGAGCTGAGAATCCCTTTTTCCTGGCTCCCTTGATGTGATGTTAAAGCTTGCTGTTGATTGCCCCTCTGTCCCCTGTAACTTTTCACAGAGATTTCTTGGCTGTTTCAAGGCTAACTTTGCTGACTTTGTTCGTGCTTTGTTAATACTCATAGTTACTGCCATTTTGCAACCTCCCTCTACTTTAGCTCAGGCAATTACATTCTGTCTATTGAAGATTCCCATTGCTGGATCAATAGGAGAAGTTTATTCTTCATTTCCTTCCTAATAGCTATTGTATAGTGCTGCAAAATGGCTGTTGTAGCTAGCTGTAATTCGGCAGTGGATGAGCAATCCTGCAGTCTGAAAAGCATCCAAAGATCTTATGGGTTGAAAAGTGATATAATTGTTATTGGTAGCTCTATTGCTCCTTTGACACCTCCTTAAGTATTAGTTCAGAATTGGAGGGTTATCTGGGCATAAACGTTGCTTCAATCAATTATCTGTGCATTTCCCCCATCCCATCTGATGATCACTTCTGTCACAAACCACTGGTATCCCACAGGGTCCCTCGACTGAACTTGAGCTTAAAGAATTTTCTGTCTGGTTCCCTGCTGCTTCCCAGTTATCCAGTGCTCCTGTACAGAACTGGGCCCTCGTGGTTCGGATTGCTGGTTTCCATTCCCTCTCAAACAGCTGGCGTGTCATTGTTGTTGTCTCTAGACATTGAGCAAGTTGGCCTCCTACAAGCCTGCTGGCAACATCTGATGTGTAAAGTTATCTGCCTGATGACAAAGAAAGTGTTGAAGCAACCAAATAATTCATCTGCAATGATATCAGCTTTTGCCTTTTGTCCCTGAAATAGGAGAAATTTTCAGGGTCTTGGATTACAGATTGGAGTGTTTTGTAGTTAAGAATGTCTAGGTCAAATAATAGAAAAATTGCTTCTTTTGTTGCATGGCGTTATGGAGCCAAATGTGTGCTCGGTTTTCTATTAGTGCGGTGCATTGAGCTGGCACCTGTAACGGTTCTGTCTCCTTAAAGGTCTTGGCAGTATGAGAGACAGTAATCACATCCTGAGCAGGGAACAGTGCCTGCACTACTGCAAAAAGTAGGTGGAAATGCTACTGGGTTGCAACAGTAGTGTTTAATACCTGAATTTTAATAGTTGAAATGGCTCTTCATGTTTTGGGTAGTGACAGTAACTGGGTCCTGTGATTTTAGTATTTTTAAACACCATCTCAAAACAATAATTAAGGAGGTTTTATTATATTGCACAGCCCCCGGTGGAACCCAATGTGATGCTAATAAGGAATTTAGCTAATATAAAGTGACAACTAATGGGCTGGGTAACTTGCAATGATGATGTTCCAACCAAAGAAAAGCATAAAGGATTGTGTTATTCTGGTTCATCTTTTGTAAGAAATGTTAAAGAATCTAGCTTTTACTTAGGAAATAAGCAAGTGTCATATTTTAAGGAGAGACAGGGAAAGAGTAGGGCCAAAATCTGGAAGCCTGGGTGAGGCATGCTTTCCACAGTCATTAAAAAACATGAGTTTGTCTTGTACGCATTTGTGATAATAAACAAAGAATTCTGCATTTTTTAAATGAGCTACCACACAGAAAGTACATTTGTAAAGCAATCTTCTTATTGCATCTGCATCACCATAAAATCTTTTGGCATAGCCTTTTTATAACTTCTGTCTACACATGCATCTCATGCAAACTATTTGCTTTTGAGTATGATAGTGAGGTCTATTGAAAACATTAAATAATAAATTATGCAACTTTTCTCATTCCCTTTCAGCTGAAATGCTTAATAGACAAAATTCAAACACAGGTTTAATTCACCTATAAAGCACTTGGGCATCTGAATTACAGTTTTAATCTCCAGCAGCTGAATTATGTCCTACTGTTACAATATATTCAGGGAGGGAAGGCTGGACAGGTAGAATCTCCTTATTTTACGGATTGTGGGAATAACTTATGCAGACAGCTAACAGCCTGTTCCTACTAGGTGGGGAGAATTTATTGGAGGGGTTCAGCATCTTGCTCCTCCTGTCACTGGTGTCTTATTAGCTTGCTTTTCCCACTGCAGAGCCGATCCATTTGGGTTCGGGCTTGAGCTGACTACAAGCACTGCCTTCTGGAAAACGGGCTTGCAATGTGAGAAGAGGGTTGTGCCTGAATGTGCACCTGACCAGGAGGGATGCTCACAGAAGTTAGCTTGTTTTTTCATTGTTGTAAGCTAAAAGAGACAAGTTCTGCTCTTGTTTGTGCTGTTGGCTAACATCTGAAGTAGCTATACAGAGAGTTGTCAAAATATGTGTGTAATTTCTATAAGCATGAACACAGTCATGGTCTGATATTTGTAAGGCCAGAACCTGCAGTCCTTTCTCCTGAATACTCTAGAGGGTACTCAGCTGGAATGTAAGCTGGCATCTCAGGCTCCTGAGGACGATAAGTATCTGCCTAAATTATTGGATGTTCTGATCTAACTGACCATGAACTGAGTGTGAATTAAGCATATGGTTAACCTTCCTGGGTGAATAAGAAGATTTCTTTTTGCCTTGGGGTACCCAGAGAGACAAGAATCTTGCTACTTGCTCAGATTCCCACATCAGCTCCCATGGGTTTCACAGGCAAGCAGGCGCCTCCCTTGACCCCCACTTCCTACGTTGACTGCTTGCTCTCTGACAGACAGAAGACAGTGGCCCACAATATAACCAACTACCAGGTACTTTTGCCAACAAGTTGTTTTCCAGCCCCTCCAAACTGCTGAGGGAAAGGACTGGGAGTGGATATCAGGAAGGCCTCCATTCTCTGCAAATAGGTCATTATGTGTGTTAGCAATTCAAAATGAGTCACAGCAAGCACTTTGAACAGACTCCTATAGCTGGCTTGGAAAACGACCCCCATGTTTGGATTCTGGCTATAAAGGGAAAAGAAAATTGAGCGGATCAAGAACAGAGAAAGAAATCTCATTTGGCAGCGTGTTAGCCATTTTTGGTTAACGCTTTAATATCTCAAAAGCCGCTTGAGACTCTCAGGTGAAAGACAATATGGAAAAAAGGCCTTTATTAATGCACGTTCTGTAGTTTGTAAAAGAGTTACACAGTTAAACCCTACTCTGAAAAATATCTTTCCTGAGATGTTTGCATTTTGCAATGTCTACTGATGGAATGGAAGGTGCAGCATCCAGAATTAATGTTGGATCCGTGCTATTCTACACAGTATTTACCTGCTAATGTAAAATTTTAGGCATACTGCACTTACATTTACTAAAGATGAACTATACCAGTACTGGTTGTTTTCCCAATTAAATTTAACCTTAGACTGGGCTGGGTGATTTTGATGAGAGAAATTGCAACTTGTCCCTAGGCCAAGTGAACAAGATACTAACTGAGAAATCTAAAGATAGAAATAAATAAAATAATTGTACCTAATGGAGCGATTTAAAAGAGGTGTTTTTCATGGTCTTTGAGAAGCATTTTCAACTTGCAATGATTTATTTCCACTGCTCACAGCAGCTACAGGAATAACTAATATTCTCAGATAAAGGCTCTATCCTATTAAGGAATCAACTTTGCAGTAAAGGCAAAGAAGAATAAAAAAAGTTGCAAAGACAAGGTAAAGCTATTAGAAAATCTCCATTCCAAAGTTGTTTCCTACTTGCTGTAAACCATTTCTATCAAGGGAGCAATTTCCTATGTGCTGCCATTAGTGGATAATATTTTCTTTCAAATAATGGGCTGTGGATGGTGACTAACCACAAATGGTAATATTCTCTCTTTTAAAAGCCTACACAGCAGACTTTAATGTTCCACCATGACACATTAAAACATAAAGTAGACTATTTCCAGTATGAAAACTCATTTGTTTAGAAAAATCTCTCTCCCTTTCTCATTACCTCTCTCAAAACAGCTGAATGAGAGTTGAGGTTCCCATTAAGTTTCAGTTGTCCTAGAGTTCAAAGGTACATTCTACAGTTAGCAAACCTTGGAAGAACATTTTATATGGGGCTTAAAAAATACAATAAAATCTGACGAACAAGGCAACAGCATGTGCGCATATGCCATGAGATTTGTTACTGCTTGCATCTCTGGGCTGCGCAGACATGCACACAAGATAAACTGGGCTAGGATTAACCAGGTGCAATATAACAGCATTCCGTTATCTGTCCCTGACAAATTACAGGCTGCTAGCTGGAATTGCCACTTGCAGATAGTAGTCATTTAATAGTAAACTGTGCTTGGTTGTTTTTTTTTTTTTTTTCTTTTTTTTTTTCCTAAAAGCCTGAAACAAGGGTGTGTTTATATAAGCATGTTGAAATATGAAATGCTTTGAGTACATGTAAGGGAAATGAAAGCCTTCCTAGCCTTTCATTTCCTATCAAACATTTACTGCATTGCAGGTCTCTCCAGCTCAGTAACAACGTCAGCGTAGCGTACCTCATACACACCATGCTTTATAGTGTCATGGTAATGTATTATTTGAGGTCTTTTTTAAACCTGTATTCTGCTTTTATAGGACCGATTTTGATTAAAGAGAACATAGAGACTTTTTTTGATGTGTTCAACTGTGACAATTTATGAGGGAAAGTAAATGCTCTACGCTTGCATGTTATTGCAGGATTCATTGCTCTGGAGGAAAAGACCCTGCTTACAACTGAGCTTGCTCAGTGGAACAGGCACAGCAGAAAATACTGAGCTCCCCAACTTAGTTTTAAATGATTCTGGTTTTGAGCAGTTTGGTTTTTGTTTTTGTTGTTTTTGAAAAGTGAAACTGCAAAACAAAGGCTACTGTTTTGCACTGTAGTACTGTGCCACTTTCTTTTATAGATTTGTCTTAAAACCCACTTAAGTCTTATGTTCTGCCATTGAGGTTTATACTGGGGAATTATTTTACTCACCATCAAGGAAGAAAAACAAAGCCTTCACAGCTGCAGGAGATAGGTAGAGAGAATACTGCATCTAAAAGGCACATACATGCCAATTTAAAGAGAAAATATCACTGAAACACGAGAGCAAATGCAGTTAATTCTTTAATGTGGTGTAAGTTATTAGTTTCACAACTAATAACTAGTTATGAAAACTACACCTTTGTTGATATCCTGCTCCCATGTTCCTTGTTCACTGCAGAACAGTTTGGGGAAGTTTCTTACTTCCCCAATACTCTGAAATTGATACTGAAATACCTCAGTCGGCAGTTACCAAGACATTGGTTTATGAATCACCGTAAAAAGAACATTGTGATGTCACTTCTATTTTTCCCTCTCCTTGTGCACTTCTTTTATGTCTCAATAAGCTAAATATTTTGTAGAATATGTAGTAAAGTAGTACCAGGGGAAAACTAAAATGTTCAATTACAGTGTCCTTTTAAAGCATGTCAGGTCTTTCAGGCAATGTATCAAAAAAGAACACAATGAAGCAGTCATTATTTTACCTCTTCTATTACTCAGTTTACAAGAAACAATTAATAAGGCCATAAACAGTGTCTTGATCCATTTTGGTTTGCTACTGAAATGCCTTCAGTGATCTGACTTTTGAACTTGTCTAATTTAAGTGTGAAGTTCCTACTTTCTCTTGTCTGGATCACCTCCAAGCATGAGGCAAAGTTTATGGCAGCAATATTACAGCACATAGCCTTAGTTAAATACCAAATTCTTGGCATGTCTCTTGAAATTGCTGAATGACTGTCTAAAGGCATGTGTTGTGGTGGAAGAGAAAAAGAGAGAAGCCAAGGGGATTCATAGGATGTGACACTGGGTGTGAGATAGCCTCAGTTTTCCCTTCCAGTGTAGTGCTTGGGATGTCTTTCAGAGTAGTACATGGAGACTGAATACATGCAAAGAGGCTCCTTCTGTCCTGTGACAGCAGAAAAACCAGTCGATTAGAATCATAGAATCATCCAGGCTGGAAGGCACCTTCAGAGGTCATCTAGTCCGACCTCCACTCAGTCGCAAGGACACCCCCAACTAGACCAGGTTGCCCAGGGCCTCGTCGAGCCTCACCTTGAATATCTCCACGGAAGAGGCCTCAACCACCTCCCTGGGCAACCTGTTCCAGTGTTCCACCACCCTTAAAGAAATTTTTTGTAATATCCAACTTAAATCTACTCTTCTCCAACTTAAATCCATTGCCCCTTGTCCTATCACTGCAGGCCTTTGTGAACAGACCCTCCCCAGCCTTCCTGTAGCTCCCTTTAGCTACTGAAAGGCTGCTAGAAGGTCTCCCTGGAGCCTCCTCTTCTCCAGGCTGAACAGCCCCAGCGCCCTCAACCTATCTTCGTAGCAGAGGTTCTCCAGCTCTCTGATCATTTTCGTGGCCCTCCTCAGGACCTGCTCCATCAGGTCTATATCCTTCCTATATTGAGGGCTCCAGACCTGCACACAGTGCTCCAGGTGGGGTCTCACCAGAGCAAAGTGGCAGAACCACCTCTCTGGATCTGCTGGCAACACATCTTTTGATGCAGCCCAGGATGCAATTGGCCTTCTGGGCTGCAAGTGCACACTGCCTGCTCATGTCTAGCCTCTTGTCCATCAGTACTCCCAAGTCCCTTTCTTCAGTGCTGCTTTCCAGTACCTCATCCCCCAGTCTGTACTGATAGTGAGGATTGTTCCGGCCCAGGTGCAGAACCCTGCACTTGCTCTTGTTGAACCTCATGAGGTTCATCTGGGCCCACCTCCCCACCTGATCCAGGTCCCTTCCCTCTGGTGTATCAACACCACCACACAGCTTGGTGTCATCTGCAAACTTGCTAATGGTGCATTCAAT
>VZRU01013142.1:20485-42225 GCA_013398155.1 Pedionomus torquatus
CCCCAGTTTCAATCATTTCTGCTTTTCAGATACTCTTCCTAGCTCTTTAAAGTGTAAATCTTATGGGTTTTATGTGTCTGTAAATCAAAAACCGCAGAACTCATTTTAGCCTCTTTAAAAAAAATAAAATAAAAATCACATCTGGACTAAGAACTTGGTATGCCAAGCTACAGCATCATGCACATACAGAGATGAGTTAAAAACTTTGAAAAAGGGAGGAAGTTGATAATAGGAATACTTTTTGGAGTGGAAGTACAAGAGGGCATCACTGCGATAAATCTAGAGAAGAGAGATAAAATGAGTTCTTATGATGCTTTCAAGCAGTTTGGCAAAGAGCAGTTTTGCTTCTGAGTTCAGCTGATTCTGCCCAGGAGAGGCTATTATTGGTGTACTTTTAAAATGCTTATGTTTCATCATGTCTTTCTTTTGGTTGGTCTGGTAGTTTTTTTTTTTGGTTGTTTTTTTTTTTTTTTGTTGTGTTTTTTTTTTTTTTTTTTTTTTTTTTCTTTACAACGTGAAGAAAATCACAAAGTCAAAGGCAGAGCTGTACTCTGGGTTTGCTCTGACATGTGCCAGCTTCCTGTGGAGCTGCTGAGCTGCCGCTGACCCTGACCCAGACACAGTTGCAGATGTTTGGGTGGCTTGGTAGTGATGCAAAAGTTACTATGGCATCTCTCTGCCCTTTAGGAACTCCCTCTAAATACAGCAGGAATCAAAGGGATAAAGAAAGCAGCTGTGCACTACTGTGTTGGGAACACTAAGGCAAAGTGTTAGTTATTTCTGGAGACTTTGTGCCCTCTAGAAATGCCTAAGCAGCCCTTAACCCAAGTTTGGGTCCTCATTTTGCCACTAGAGGAGCTCAAAGTAACTTTGCTGAGAATAAAGCCCAGCCTTGAGAGCTCCTGATTAGGACTATGGCCATTTTCAGAGCTCCTAATAAAGACTGGAGCCCTGCTGAATCTGGAGGAGCTTGGCATCTCCTGCAAGTGAAAGTCTAATTTTGTGGTAAATAGGTTTTTTAGACTTTCTAACAGCCTGAAAATATTTGATTTAAGTTTTTGTACATTGGACTGACCAAAATAGAAGGAGTAGAACAGAATGAGAAGCAATATGCCTGGGAAAGTGCAATTATGTGGGAATCTGTCTGGAAACAGCTGTCTGCAGAAACAGACAAGAGGAGGCATTTTTAGCACATCATCAGGCAATCATGGAATCATGGACTTGTCAGAGTTGGAAGGAACCTCTAGAGATCATCTAGTCCAACTCCCCTGCTAAAGCAGGATTGCTCAGAGCACATCACTCAGGACTGCATCCAGGCAGGTCTTGAAGGTCTCCAGAGAAGGGGACTCCACAACCTCCCTGGGCAGCCTGTTCCAGTGCTCTGTCACCCTCATCATAAATAAATATTTTTTCTTATATTTGAATGCAACTTCCTACGTTCCAGCTTTTGCCCATTGCCCCTCCTCCTGTTGTGGGAGCTGCACCTGTAGTTCAGCAGTTTGAACCACATCAGTGTTACGTCACATTTTAGTTGCTTGTTACTTTTCTGCATTAAAAGTATAGACTTGACTAGCAAGAGACATAAGAAGCAGTGAGAAATCATTCTTCAGCCATACTTGCTGAAGTAGGTGATGCCCAAGTAAAGGGTTGGTTTGCTGCTCAACAGAGCAGGAAAGCCGTGGACCAAAAATATGCCTAAAGCCTTTTCTCTTTCATTTTCATTGCAGTTTCAGGTACATCCGAAATAAACTTGGGAAGGTGGAGAATAGCTGCCTGAAGTTCAAGTTTTTGAATTTGCTGGTTCTGCTGGGCAGCAAGAAGCATAGCACTGTGATGTTTAGAGCCTGAAATTATCCTGGAAGTTACCTCTGAAAGCTCAGGGAGTGTGGATGAAGTTCTGGGAGAAGGTCAGGTAGTATGTTTTTTCATGGAGGGTAAAATAGGTGGAAGAGCTACTGAGGGTCAGTCAACTTGATTCAGCTGTAGGAAAATACAGTAGTAGATGAACTACACAAAAGTAAGTACCTACTGAAAAAAACAAAACAAAATGGAAAAAAACCAACAAAACAACCCCAAACATTGACATTTGTGGGTCTTCTAAGTCTGTCTTTACAGAGTTTGTGGAAGCATGCTGGGAAGGATGGACTGGATGAAATTACTGCAAGGTAGATGCAAAACACATGAGAAAAGGACTCAGACAATATTTCACTGACAGAATGGAAGTGTATCTGCAGGGGTCTGAATTTGTTCATATACAAGTCATTGCTGTCATTGATGTCCTACTGGAGGGATAGGAAATATCCTATTAAATTTAATGTTGAAACAAAATGAGGAGGGGAAAGCAGCCATGTGAGTGACGGGTTCAGTGGTGCTGACAACATGCAGAGAGTCTAAACACAAAAAAGATAATGACAAAGGCAGGACTCCATGCTCAGTGCAGTTGTTTACTGCTGCCAAAACCAGGATTAAGAACAACTGGCCGGGAACCAGTTCTGTGAAAAAAGCTAAGACTGTTGCGGACACAAGCTGAATGTTCTTGAGGCAGGATATGGAACCATGGAATAAAAAGCAGGAAAACTTTATTCCCTGGTCTGGTCATCACTAAAAAAGCCTTAGCTAGGATAATGGTCTTATTTTGGGTGGACCCAGTAAATTTCTTGACACAAGATTGCATGGGTGCTAAAAGTTTACATGAGTTTAAAAGATAACTTGACAAGCTGAATGGGAACAAAATATCCCATTTGAACAAAAACATTTTATTTAGGTGCTCAAAAAAGTCCTGGGAAAACATTGCAACCTATTGCTCTGGGGTTAACCCCTTAGCATGTCTGAGCTAAATGAACTTTCAGGCTGTCACACTATGACCATTCTCCTGCTCTGCCATGTTCTTAGAGCTAGCAGTGAGGATGAGGGATGGGATAAAGGAGCATCAGGTTGTACCAGAAGATGACAATGGCTGCCAGGAGCTGCCCAGTCAGTACTGAATAGCTTGTGGTGAGAGATGGCAGGGAAAAACTAACTGACTGGAGTGATAAGTTTCCTCTGCATACAGCTGTCATGTATCTCCATTTCAGACCTTTGTCAGTTCAAGTCCTTCTCTCCTGTACAATCTGCTTCCTCCTTACCATATCCCAGGCTCTGCTGACACCTCCTCTAAATGTTGCTCTACTGCAGTAATACTGCTTTTAATTTTTTTTCCTGCACATAATTCTGAGGTCATCTGGTAATCCAGGCAGGAGTCCAATGTAGAATTTGGATTTATGTTTTAAAAATCTGCCTGACCTGAACAATAGATTACAGTGATTGTGAAGGAGATGTTGTCCTTTCTTGGCTAAGTTCTCATAAAGTTTTATGTGACAGATTAAAAAATAATAAAAGGAAGAGAAATAATAAAAGAGGACATTATAGTAACAAAGGAACAGAGCAATCGAAAAGATTCAGACTCCAGACTAAAGCCAAGGGCAAAAATCTATCTTACTCTGCAAGGCTAGTGCTGCTTTTTTGGTTTTAATCCTTTTGCTCTGGTGCATTTCACTCCTACCTTTTGCAGGGTGTGGAAGCTGAACATTGTACTGTGGTGGTTTAAGAAAACCTATCATCTTGTTTATTTCAATCATTTCCTCACTGAGCTGAAAGCTTTAGGGATTTCTTTCACAATAATTCCCCGGATCTCTTTCTTGGTCATTACAGTGCAGCTGATTGCCACTAAGCAGATAGTTTCTCCTTTTTATTCTTTGCTTTCAGTCTCATAATTCTTTGCTTATCTGCACTGAACTTCATTTGCATTTATTAGCTGCGTTGGTATTTAAAATATCTACTCTAAGACCTTCTTTATCTGTCTGTATTGTTTCTTATTATTTGCTGTTTCTCCCAATTTAACTTTAAATGCAAACTTGAAATGTTTGTTCCTAATGGTTGTCAAAATTCTTTGCATAAACTCTTGAGTGTGAATCTGTTCCCATTTCCTAGCTACCAAATTCTTCTTCGCTGAGGGGTTATCTTTTCCAGTTACACATCTTCCATGAATCTCAGAGATCCAGCTTGTTTCCTCTTCTTACTCCTCCTTTCCTCCCTGTTTGGGGGATGTTGTTCTCCCGTGAAGCACTTGGCAGAGCAGGGCTGCCTCCTGCTCCTACTGACACACTTGCTCATGTCCCTGAAAGCACTCACCTCACTGTCCCCAAGCAGGTCCCTCCACATTGAGGTGAGTGTGTTGTCTTAGTGTCTACACTCCAACACTGCCAAGGGGTGATTCGTATCTTCTGGATAAGGTAAAAACCAACCTGACAATGCTGGTTTGATGATTTTCACATGGTGCCATCACCGTGCCTTATGTTTCCTCTGGTATCAGAGGTAATTTGGTTAGTGACTGCACCCTGCGGTCACCCCTGCCTGAGGATAGGTTGGTTACAGTCAAAGCATGGAGCCTGGTTCCAGTTTTTGGTTCTGGCATAGATTTCTTCCCTGATTTCAGGCAAACAAATCTCAAGTTTCCCCTTGTGTGAAATGGAGACTAAAATGCTTATTAGCAGAACTTCTCTTTTTCTGTTGTAGTTGGCCTTTTCTCACAAGTTAGGAGATGTGTTATTCCCAAATAGAGCAGAACTAAGAAGCTCTGAGTCCCAGGATGGTTGTGGGACATGGTAGGGCTGCAGTGCACAGCACTGTAAATACAGCAGCAGTTACCTACAAGCTGTGATGGACAAGTAAGGACTGGGAGAGGATCGGCTCCAGATCGAGCCTTAAAATTTGGGTCCCTGTTGAGTAATAGCATTTTTGTGTAGCCATAACATCAGTATCTTTCCTCACTGCCATTAGAAATCCCTTATTGTTTGGAGATTGTCTGTACTGCTGAATGCAACAGTCTTCCTAAAAAGCGGTGTCAGAGACCAGAGCCACAGGGGATACAAGGATTCTGTACTAACCCCTAGACCTCATAGAAGTGCGTATGGGTCCAACACTTTGGGCAACGGTTATCACTATTTCCTTTCATCTGAGCCAATTAGTCACAGCTGAAGCTATGCTTTTAGGGTCTGATCGAAAGTCCAGAAAAGTCAAAAGATTATTTCTATTGGCACTACTACTATAGTGGTCTCAAGAGCATAGCATTGAACAATCTAAAACTGTTCTTCAAGTTTCGTCAATAGTCTAAAGCTTTAAGGTATTTTACCACACTATTTAAGGCGGAGTGTTATAGTAGTGGGAAAGTACAAAAATATTCTGCAGTCTGTGGAAATTTAAAAACAAATGAAGACGCCTACTACCCTGATGTCCCCACAGAAAACTCTGAAAACACAGGAGATCCTGGAATATTATTTTCATTGCTATTATCTCTAACATCTTCTAACTTACAAGGTGCGCTTTCCTGCCCCCAAGAAATTAAACCCTCATAGTTTTCCCCCCTTGTTTTTAACTGTAAAAGAAATCTATAGTCCATTGAGAAGATGGATGTGGAAAGTGTGAGAGCTTTTGTTTTGGAAGAACAATGAGATACAAATTCTGAATACAAATTTCCATTGCAAACATTTTGAAAACTTCTTTCTGAAACTGAATTGTTTCTTTAGTATCAGATCATTTGAACCGTTATCTCTGGATAGGCAAGGAACATATTTACGTATGTTAAAGCATACTGTCAGTGAGTCTTAGACACCAAATTTAAACTCTGCCAACTAATAGAATTAAAACAGCTGCCATTATTTTACATGTAAATAATTTCCTAACTTCAGTTTTTTTGAACTTTCTCTGTCAGCATGAACATTTCCTTGTTTCTTGCTCATTTTCCAAGACAAATAGAATTTTACCTCTTAATGAATATCCTGATATTCTGGGGACCTAAAAAGCTGATCGTGTCTTCACTTGCTTTTTTATCTTGTGTTTTGTTTTTGTTTTTTTTTTTTTTTTNTTTTTGTTTTTTTTTTTTTTTTTTTTTCCCTGGGATTCTGTGACTTGTGGTGCATTAAGAAGACCACCTATTATTTAGGACTTAAATGCTGTTAAATGATTTGCTAACATTTCAAGGAGTTGAGTTTGGAAAAAAAAAAAAAAAAGATGACACCCCTTAATTCGGATACCAAACAAGTCTTTATTAATTTATTTAGATTACTGACCTAAATGACTGATCATATGATTTTTGTTTGCCAACAACTTTTAGGTTTTGTTTGTTTGTTTGTTTTTTTTTTTTGTTTTTTTTTTTTTTTTCCCTCATTATAATAAATGTATTTATTAAGGTATTAAGGTATAAGGTAATTTCTCATAATTTCTCATGGTGGTTAATCTATTGTGCTACATATCAGTGTCTGTGAGCGTATTTCATTAATTTAACATTTTACACAGTCCTGACCACAACATTCTTAATGTTACAATTCTGTTTACTTCATTACTATTCCAGTTATAGTTGTGTATTGATGGTTGCCTTAAGCTACTGACGAATGTGTCAACACACACAGATCTTCATGAAGATATAAATTAACTATCAAGTGAGGTCTTTGGGAAAGACTTCTGGGGAAGACTAACACTTCATTTTTTGCACATTTGTTCTTAATATCTAGGCTGAGCCATAGCTGAAAACCTTTGGCACCAAGGTTGTCCCACATCCTTCTTTTGTCCTCCAGACACACCTGTGCTGTGGCCCTAGACCTGTTCCTGCTCTCCTTGGCTGCTGGTCTATCTGCCTTGTCCTCAGCTGGTGTCGAGGTTAGATATCCATCAGGCATGCTCCAGTGCTGCAAAAGGTTGATATTTAAAACTCCTGCTTCCCATCAGTTTTGTCAATAGGGTAGATTAGAGGAAGGAGTTGAAAAGAGGTAATTTCCTCATGTTTTCTGAGGGGGATAGGAAACAGGTATTTGGAGGCTGATGGATTCATCCTGGGGTCTTCCGGGTAGAGTGGGAAGAAAAGGACAAGGTGTGCATTATTTCTCCTCCTCCAGTAACGCAACTTCAAAATACCCATGCTGCTTTTGCAGCCAAGATTTCCAAAAGAACAGGCTCATCCTTTCTGTATCAAATCACAGTAACAAGGAAAATTAAGTGTCTGAAAAAACCAATTTAAGCAGAAAAACATTCCTACAGACAGTAGCAAGTCCACTAAAAAGTGATATCAAGTGTAAAAGAAATTACCGACTTCAGGATTTGTAACTGTCATTTATAATTTGGTTGTCTTGGTAGATGTTCCCTCTTCTTTCAGTTCAGCAATTAAATATTAGCAATGTATTCATGACAGTCCCTGTCTATGGAAACTACTTGACAGTTTGCACAAAATACTAGTGATTAACTTTCAGAGACACATCAACCTTTATGTAAGAAGACCCTTTAAATCTATACTGTATCACAGTATTTGACAATTGTCCAGCTATTGCCTCAATCACATTCTGGTGAAGCAGGCTGTGTGTCTTTACAATTGTCTTTAATTAAACTGTCTTTAAGTCAGAATGGGAAAAAATTCAATTATTTTTGTTACTGGGACTTGTTTTATTCTAGACATATGGAGTTCTTGGTGCTAATGAACTTTGAAAAACTTCATTGAACTGAATCTGTGGAGTATTTGAATTTATGTCAGGGAGTTTTGAGGTCTACAAAACTATTTTGGGTACCCCTGGTCTGTTTTTAGTGAGCTCAGAGGCAGTCTACAATGCTCCGAGTCTGCTTGAGGCTAGATTCAGTCAGATTAATGAGGACTGTATTTCTAGGATTTCAGTAAGACTAAAGGAGCTCTGAGTTGGTGCTGAACTTTTCTGTGAAGTTTAGGAGCTACAGGGAACATTATGACTCTCTGACCAGACATCTAAAATACTATCGATACAGAATTTTCTGACATATTTTATGTTCAAATCCAATAACTTCTGGTGCCTTTGGAGCATGGTTGACTCTAGAAGGTTTTCCTAAACTTTTTGAAAGTCTATTTCAAAATTTGAAGCTTCTAATTTTACATGCTAAAACACACCTCTATGAATGATGCCCACCTCACAGGAGACATTAAAACATTTAATCTACTTTATGATGATAAGCAGGTACTTCAACACATGTTTAATTGTAGAAACATGAAACAGTCTCCAGTAGCAGGAAGCCATCACACTCATACATGATTTGTGCATTCAGGGGACACAAATGGAACAAATAACAGCAGCAGAGCAAGTTTGGAGTCTTTTAATTACAATCAGCTTCCTTGACATCTCCTGAGGACAGCTTTCTTTGAGAAACAGAGAAGTAGTGTAGGGCTATTTCCCCTGATGGGCATAAAATACGTTGGTTAAACTTCTGTAATAAGACTCGTATGAGTCTTGTGTCAGGTAGTGGTTTCTTTTTAATCACCATCAGTTAGCATCAGGTCACTGAGAAGTGGACAACTGCACTCAGGTGCAGGGTCTAGCTCATTGTGCTCTTCCTTTGTCTCCTGAGTCATGAACGTTTAAAGGACACCATCTCTGTTTTTTTTAAACACAGGCTTTATTTTGTTTAGGTCTTCATAATTTAGGTCTTGAGACACAAACATCGATATTTGCTAAGTGTTCTTTTCATGAGATTAAGATGCACGCGAGTGTGAAATCTTCCTACAATTGAAAGCAACAGGCAACCCTCTAGTTAAGACATGTCCTTGGACATATGTCTCCAAGGATATGGAAGAAGCAGGGATATAAGCAGGGGAAGCTTTAAACTCTTCATCATGGTTACAAGAGATTCAGGTTGAAAGAAAAATCCTCTTTTTTGACAAAACAGAGACAGAATCATGAAAAGACATCTTATTTTAAAAATAGCTTTATTCATTGGATATGGCTTATGAATCCTGTTTGGATGCATTGAGAATCATATAACTGCAGCACGAATATATATCAGTTGTGTTGTATAAATTTGCAGTGTGTCTTAGTTCAATAAATGAAGACAAGAATAATGCACATAAGGCACTCAACACCGATTGAGGGAGCCTTCAGACCTTCTTCAAGGAGTCGACATGTTTCTTGTGGGGCAGAGAGTGAACTGGAGGCCTGGATTTGGCCCTGGTGTGGTAAATGAGGTGCAGGCAAGGAGTTTCTCTGTGAGATGATCCTGCTAATCTGCTCCTGCTTCCGAACAGAAGGTCTCGCTAAAGTCCTCTGCCCACGACACCCTGCTGTCTGAAAGGCACAATATAGCCCTCGGTGAGCCAACTAATCTAAGCACAAGGAGAGAATCTGTGGGTCTTTTTCTTTTCTTCCCCCCCNATCTAAGTGAAACCTCAGTGTTTATTTCCTGTATTTTTTCCAAGATAACCACACTCTCTCAACTTCCTCACTATCTGAATTACCAGTTCGGGAATTGTAAACTTTAAAAGCATTAGTCAAGTTCAGGAAGTTTGCCAATTTTTTTACTTTCTTCTATAACAACAGGGCACACGGTTCTGCTTATAAAACCTATCTGCTCTCTTCCTGTAGCCTATTTGTTAATCATGTTTTGGTGACTGACTTTTGGGCACAATCCCAAGAATTTTTAAGGCAGTCTTTAATAACCACTAATATGTCTGCATACAAAACCAGATGATTATTATTCATGGGTGAGATTACACAGAATTAAAGTTTCCAAAACTGCAACGAACATTCAGCTAGACATGAAAGTAAGCTGAATTTCCATTTGGTTTGCTTCTTGCTGAGCCTTCAAATTATAAAGTGAGGCAAAGCCAAAAGATTAATACAATGAAAACAAAGATTGGGAAATTAAATGACACGATGCAATTTTCTGCCTCATTGGGCTGGCACCAATAATATGCAAAGGAAAGCCTGCTTAGTGTTGGTTAGCTGCTGTATAAATGCGGGACAATCAGTCTCCTTCTCCAGGGAAGGTATTTTCTTGAATCATATAGCCATTGACTCTTCCAATTACCAGAGACCCCACGAACAGCTTGAGGCCTATTTTTTTTTTCCTTTTTTCTGTTCTGCTTTGCCATATTACTACTATTAGAGTTTACACAGGTACATGATTTCTTATTATCTCTAATATTTTAGTGACAGATAAGGAGAACACATTGAAAAGAAAAAAGGGAAACCCTGCAGCCTGCTGCCACCTCTGTAATTAAATATTAATATTTCAGAAAATGTTACTTTAGGGAGCCCATAATGGACTGTTAATCATCTCTTTCAGTGTACTTTTAATCTCCTACATATTCAGGCTGCTGTTGGGATATTACTAGAAATATGACATTGCTTATAACTGTCTGGGGAGAGGCATCATCCCCCTAGTCTATTTCTTTGGATTATTTAGGTATTAAAAAAGTAAGTCATTATTACAAAGATTTGCATAACATTTGAATTTCTGTTACATAGCTATGAACTCAAGGCCTGGTTACTCCCAGCAGATCTAGTTTGCTTTATCATTCAGTCTGCAGGACTCATGACCTTGGGATGATGAAACATTTGTTACCTATGAATACCCTGGTTTTCTTGCAGTCAGACTTGGAACCACATTGATGGCTTCATGGCATCCTGTGGTGTGCCCAAGCTATTGGCCAATGTTTGACTTTTCTTATGATGCAGCATCTAAAGAGTAAACTACGGACTGGGGTTCATGAGGACTAGTGTTGGCCCCAGTTTGAATACTGACATGGTCCATGACCCCAAGTGAGTTTCTGCCTTTGTGTTACCTTCTGTTCTTATTTGTTTGCTAACTTTAAATGCTTAAGAGTGGGATGTGCTTTGTAACTGGATGTCTGTACAACACCTCTGGGTCCATTCCCTTTCTGCAGCCCTGGTTTTGCCACTTTTCTTGTGTGGAATAAAAGAAACACTTAAATTTTTCATGGTCCTTATACCTGCTGAGATAGAATGAGGCATGCATGAATTAACATTATCTTGGTATTCTCTAGCCACTGAGTGCTTGAATCCTAATATACTTAATGCTCTTAATAGTCACTTCTCTGTTATTTATATTTAATTTTCTATTAATCCCATATTTATATGTGGGGATGCAGAATTTGCCTGGGGATATCAGTAGGTTTTGCAAAGCAGATCTGGACAGATAACAGAAGATCCATTAGCTGCAGGTGTGAAATATGTAACCTGAGGAAATGGTACAAGTGTATTAGCAAGAGTGACACCTTTTCACTGATTAGCCAGATCATTGGGTTTGGTAGATTTTTTGTGGGCTGCATCTGACTAATAGCTGGTATTTACTGCAGATGAGGTAGTGTTCTGTGTTATTGCATATATATTTATGTATATTACAGAAGAACCTGAAATAGCCTTATCCTCCTGTTCCTGTACCTTATTGCCTGCATGCGATATCATGACGGTGACATTTCTTTTGAAAGGTTTCAGCACCCTGACATTTTATAGTGAAGTTTCTATTCTCTTTTGTCCACCATGCTTTACTGTATTCAGTGATTTGCACCTCTGGGTGTTTCACACTTTTCTTAGTGTTACTTGCACTTTTAACATTAGTGCTGATAAAGCTCCACAACTTGGTTTTGGTAGCGTACTAAGCTGAGGTATGAATTTCTATTCCTCTTCATTTGTCTTGAGTAATGTCTGCTCACTTACTCAAATGCGTGTTTTCAGCCATTCTGTTGGACTGCAGCTAATACAAACTGCTGCTTGTTTGTATGAAATACTGTCCTTTGCAAATTTTCAGAATTCCTTGGGTGTATACTGCAAGCCATTATTCTAAATTAGCTTGCTGTAAATACTATGCCTGGTGAATATTGCTGTGGTCTGACTCATGGCAGTGCTGTATAATGTGTTTCTAAGTTGAGTTACTTTGACAAAATGACTGTAATAATCAAGTATCAACAGGTAGTGGTTCTGCCTAGGTTCATATAAATCAGGTACCAATTGCTGCCAAGCGTCTATTAGGTGCATCATGAACTATCATTTCTTCCTTGACATTTTTTCTCATACTTTACATAAATAAAACAGTCTATGTTACTTGTGAAATCTTTCTGGAAAATTCCCATGCAGTTGTTTGCCTTAGCATCCCTCACAGAATTTCTCCCAAAGGTCTGAAGGAAATATTCTCTGGAACCCCTGTTTATTCTGCTTTTTTTTTAAAGCCATTTTTGGACTTGTTCATATCCCACGTTCAAAACCTGGATTTTTCTTTTTAATCCAAACATCTTTGATGGCCATACTGTGTGCCTGACAACCAGGCCTCACTGGCTTTATTAAAAAGAAATCAATGGTATCTACACACTGTGCTACCTTCCCTATCTTCTCTTAGCAGATCATAAGTGTGAGCAAACATCTGTCCCTTCTCTTTTGTGTGCCATCTTCCTGCTGCATGAGAGAAAAGCTGCTACAGGATTTTATCTCTTTTGACTTTTAATTCAAGTCATTTGAGTGTGAATGTCATTCTTTGTATTTTGGATGCTCTTGCCTATCGCCTTCACTACCAGTTGCTCTCTTCTATCCCTCGAACCTTATGGAAGTGCTGATGTTTCTCCTAAACTTTGTGTAAATACTAACAGGGAGTTCACAGCATCAGTGTGATTCAGTTCTTTCATGGAGGTTGGTGCTTTAAAGCAAGTTTTCTCCTTTGAGGATTAGATAAAATGGCTCCCCCTCTCCTAATCTCAATGCCTTTTCTGGGATATAAAGTCTGTCTAATGTATAGAAGTGCTTTTCTCCAGTAGGAAGCAGTAATGGAAGTAATGACCCCTCTTCTTTCCCCAGCAGATGAGAGTAGGCCATATCTGTTCCTATGCACTGAACCCAGCCTTTGTGGAATCCTTGCAAGTTACATCTGGGAGGGTGGCTGTGGTACAATTTTTGTCATTTTATCTCTGTGTGTCCCCCAGGGGCCTTTGCGCATTCAGACTGGCTCAGCATGTGTTTTGGTTTTTATTACTTGCAGCAATCAAACTAACCCATTCTGAGGATTCCTCCACCTTTCCAATTACACTTAATTATGCTGTATGCTGGAGCAACTCTCCCACTTTGGCCGTAATGCTACTGACGCATGTTGTTCTGCATGCGCCGCTGACACTGTGTTCAGTGATGTCTCGAGTTCTTCATTGTCTTTGCAGATGTCCTATGCCTTCCAACATGTCAGTAAATCTCTTAATTTCCCCTGCCTTGAGCAGTCCTTATGTGGATTCCACTGAACATTGCCAAGATTGATGATTTTTGCGGCTTTCAGTCCCACTGCTAAATGTCTTTGGTTTTGTGCTTCTTTTTCCTGTTGTGGTATTCAGAATGAAATCTAGACATTTCACAATTTTCCTTTAACATTATATTTCCCCAATATGTGTAGCCAATGCCTCCTGCATCCCACTGTCGTCATTGACATTGGGGTGACATTGACAGTGCTTGGGTCTAGAGGTCTACTTGTCCCTTCTTCATTCTCTTTCCAGGATACACTTTACTAATGCCTTCCTGGAAGTTTTGAGGGTTGATAGCACCTTTTCTGGATCTGCTAAGGTTCCTGTCTAGCTGTAGCTCCTCTTTCCTTACCCTGTTTCATGGCTTTGTAACCACTCAGCCTTGAAGGCAAGTGTGGGTATGTTTGGACTAGTTTTGATGTAATTTTTCCATCCCCAGGCTGCCTTCAGTGTTGCAGGCAGGTGATAGTGCCCCTCAAATTGAAAGCCTGTTGGATTTCCACAGAAAGGATAGCTCCAGCCCTCTTTTCTATAGTCAGAAGTTTCTTTCTAGTTCCCTTTCCTCAAACTGCCCCAAGTGAACATTTCTCTCATAATCATCACAAAAGCATGTTGTCTTGTGCTAGATTTCCTTTGAGGAGACATTTCTTTATTACTAACTTCATGTAGGAGCAGGGCCTCCTGCTGGCTCGCTGCTCCTTGCTCTTTTTATTCTGCCAGAGCTTGTGTTCCTATATGGAAAGTTACCTGTTCTTGTGGTGGGCGCTGCCACCACTGTCTCAGAGACAAAGACCTATGACCAACCAAGCAAACCAACCCTGGGAACAGAGCAAGCACGGGCTTTTTCAGTTCCTATGCCTCATGTGGATATAATGTTAAACGTCATTAAGGCTTCATAACATCCCTCTGTAGGTTTAGATTACATGGATGGACAAGAGGGTCTGGAGCTTCTTATACCCAAGAAAGTCCAATGATTAAAAGGCCAAGTTTTTTAATCTGTTGTTTGTCTCAGGATTTCCTAGATAGGAAAAGCCGGAGACGGAGAATGTTTGCCCATCTATCCTAACAGTAATTGCATTTTCCTAGCCTAGAAAATCTTACATGCATCTTCTGACTCCTTAAAACTGCTTTTCAATACCATCTCATTTCAGAACCTCTGGAATTTAGTTTCTCAGGTAAGAAGATATTTTCTTGTGTTTAAGAGTGTGATAACGTGGATAGGTGTGTGAAGACAGGATTTTTTTGTGTTTAAATCAGTGACTTTCTAAGCACTGCAGGCTGATCAGTAGGATTGCAAGCAAATAAAAAATCACTTTTCTTCATAGATTGACACATAATTACATGATAAATTGATTTAGTTCCACCAATTAAAATAGCAGGACTGAAATTTTATAGGGGGTCAGTAGCAAGGCACTGTGCCTGTTTTATGTCATTAGCTTTCCTACAGCTGTAATAGGTAACTAGTTTGGCATGTGTTTTTCATTAGTGACTACAATAAAGGCTTTATATGGGCACAGGATAAAGTGTAAAAGTGACTTGCAGCCAATTCTGTAATGGTGGATGGGGCTTAGCTTTATGAGGACTAGTTTTGTTAACTTAGTAACCAGAGTTTTTACTGTAAAATCAGGCTAGATAAGGGTGCCTTGTGGTGAACGGGAAGTCAGAGGTGCTGACAACCAAGAAGCAAGAAAGCTGAGTGAAGAGGTGTCTAAGCTCTTGCAGATAGAGTCCTGAACAGCTTTCTGTTCTCTAGCATGCATATGCAATCACCTAGCCCTTGACTAGTTTTGCTCCTCCTTTCGGATGGGCAGTCATGAACCTGTTTCAGAAGCAGGGGCACTTGACTGGTTCTGAAAACGATTAGCTTATTCTTATGCTTGGCACTCCTTCATTCACACCCAGGATCCCAGTGATAAGATCCCATATTTACTTAGGAGCAGAAATGTGAAATGTTGTCTTAGATCTGAACCCCCTAACTGTTATGATACGGTGTGGGTCTTCCTCTGCTTACTCAGACCAGTCAGAGTCAGAATTTGAACTTGATCTCTGATATCTTACACAGGCTTACAGGATGTGGACTCCCAAGAGGGCTTGAGATTCTTACTGGAGGAGAGATTTTGGTCAGTTCAGTGAGAATGTAATAGAAATATTTATGCATTGCATATTGTACAGTCAGTATTTGACAGCAGCTTGAACATCTAAGTTTTGGATCTGATTACCTGAAACTTCAGTGAGGTCACCCAGGTGTCTCTGTAAATGTAACCTTTTATCCTGCCTTTCCTCTGTGTTAGGCTGTCGCAGCAGGCGTATGCCTACTGGCATTTCCTAAAGCCTGTCTTGGTGTGCTGCTTTGTTGTACTGTAGCTGGTTGCCTGCCACTCTGTTGTGCATGTTCATATTACCTGTTGAGTGGAGCAAGAACTGTTTCAGCTTCCTGCAATCAGACTTTATTAAAAGGTTAGAGCAGGTATGACTGATTAAAGAGTGCTGGCACCACCTAGCTCAACCGAGTTCTTTGTCTGAAACCAGCCAGGAGTTGCTGTTACTTTTCTTCATAGACTTTTAAATGTCTTCTGTTTTCTCTGTTCCTCTCTCCTTTAAAATGAACCTATAATCTTGATACTTTCTTCTGAAGCATAATTGGCTACCTTCCATTATTGGCAAATGTCACTTAAAACACCCAGGTGGGACCTGAAAGCCTTTATATGAATTCCCTGGCAGCGATTCATTCTGTCCTTACCTACTTACATGGGTATAAAGAACTTGAATGAAAAAGAAATTATCCATACTGTTAATACTGTCTTCTCAACTCCTCATGGGATGTGTGGATCAGTTGTTTTCCAAAGTGTGGACTCAGAAATACTGTTCAGCTGAGAAGCACCAGTGAAGATTTGTATTGCTCTTTACACCATGTCCTGCAGGATGCCACTAAAAGTAAACAAATAATACATGGAACAAGATGTTTCTATAAAACTGGATTTGTTTTGTTGGAGTGCTGATCCTAACATACTTTGGCTCATCTACAGTAGATGGTCAGTGCTTCTTAGCAACTGCTTTAGCTAGCTAAGTTTAGCTTTGCACTTCAGATGACTGAACTGAGTGTCTTAGTCTGACATCATCACGATTTTTACAAATTTGCCTTCTAGAAGTCAAGGTGAAAAAACCCTTCCGTATGGAGATATCTTTGTTTTTTGCCTTCTGACTTTGAATATATATAGAGGGGAAACCCGCAAGGCTTAGGACTGGATAATAATTTTCCCTGATAAATTCTGTCAGCTGAAGCATCATTTCATCTGTATAGCTGGTGCTGATACCTTGCACTGAGTGTCAGCATGGTGAAACGGCACAGCTTCAGTGATGGCATTTAACTGCTATGCATTTCTCATTCTGTAGTTGAAATGTCTGATTGTACTTTCCTGACGTTGAAGCAGACCTCAGTCAGTGTCAGCAGTGAAAAGCAGCGAATACAGCAGTGAAAAGCAGAGAGAAGTTCTGATTTCCAGGTAGGAATGTTGAAGGATTTTGAAATTATCTGGAAAGCAATAAAGAAATCATTTAGGGGGCCATGTCCATTTTAAGTATAAATACGGCTTTATCTTCAAGGATGAAGACAGTGTCAATTTATATGCAAAGATATTGTGCAATTACTCTGGATGTAAATATGCTGTGGGGCTTATGACAAATAGTGACAGTGGCTTGTGCATATTCTCCCTTTTTATGGGACAACTATAATAATATTTTTTTTAACATAAAAACCTGTATCACTCTTTGTCCAAAGCTTAAAAAAAAAAAAAAAAAAGGTGAAAACATAATGAACAGGGCAACCTTGTCCTGAATCTTAATGGCTTTCTGATGAGGTAAACAATGACTCTTAATTAGAAGCTAAAATTTTTAATTAAGATGATTCTTCAGTAATTATCTCAGTTGTCTGCTTCACTGGATTTTAATGAAAAAGATTGATTAGGTATAAAACCAGTAGCATAATTAAACACTCAGGGTCTGCATTGGTTATTGAGGTGAAAGCAACGTGATTAACTTCAAAGTGCATTTTTCAACAAATGGTGTGGGACAGTGAAGCCCACTTCAGGTGCAATGCTGCCCTATTCCAGCTCCCTCCCTCGTCCCCTGCCTGCCCACATTTCACAAAGTGAATATGCAGGAACATCATATTTGGGTAATGGATAGTTATGTTGTGCAACAGATTATGATGGTACACTTTTAACTACGGCTGCCGGAGTGGTTATGAATTCCATATGTCAAGGGGTTTTAGTAAATGGACTGGAACTTGTCACACAAGACTTCAGACCCAAGAGTAGATTTGTTTGTCGTTCTTACCAGAAGTGTGAAATAATTAGTTCATCAGTTCTGTTTTTACATGTGCTCAGAGCACCCCCTAGGACCCAGCCGGAGAGAGATGCCTTTCTATGGTTGACACAACTGCAAGGACAGTGCCAATCACAAATCTCATTTCTGCTTCCTTTACTCTCACTGAGCAGCCCCTCACTTCATGAACGGTGTCACTGAAAACATGACTAAAAGCTCATTGAAGTGCAAAATTTCTTCTGAAGAGTAAATGGCTGCTGTGCTTCTGATTGTGATTTTATAGCCTTATGAGACCAGGAAAAACTGTGTTCAGCATCCCGGTAGCTAATCATGGTTAAACCTTGTAGCTCAGTGTCACTGTGAGGCAAACAGGAGATGTTTTTTTTTTGCTGAAAGCTGCTGCCATTACAGCTAGAAATAAAGATGTCTGTACTGAGAAACTGACATTAAGAAAAATCTGAAATCAGAATTTGAAGCATTCAGCCATAGTTGTAATCTCAGTGAGAAAGTAGCAACTGTGGGCACGTATGAAAGGAAGCTGGTGGCCTAAAGTTTCCCTTTTGCTTTATGATAGAGAGTTCAGGAGCCCTGCCTGGAATTCAGGGAGTTTCCCAAAGCCTTTGTTATGGATCAGTCTATTGGGAGTCATCCGACAGTATTGTGCTTCTTGCTAGTGGCCAGAAGGAGGAAATGTTATGGAAGTGCTCAAAAGGTCTCCATGTAGAGTCACTCCAATGAAAGACTGCAGCTCATTGATTCATATTCAGGTTCCTTTTCTAGCTGTGAAGGCAAAAGGTGTTTTTCTACGATTGCACCGGCACATCAGAGAACAAGACTTCGAACCATAGGATTGATTCTCCTGTTTTTTCATTATATCAGCCCACATCAATTACTGTTAAATTTAATTCTTTTCTCAAATTCCTCAGCTAACAAAGAAGCCAGCAGATTAAATTTCACACTTTCCCCATTAATTGTTGGAATATTTCCCTCGGTGCCAGACAGTCTTAGTTAATCATTAGTCAGATTAGCACAAGGGGTAACACTTCTCTTTCTGTTGATAGTCCTGACCGTCAGAGTTAATGTGAAAGGAGCATGATGAAGGAGCTTGTGTTTTTTATGAGTTCTTGCATTTAGTCTTCCATGGCACAGTAATACTCACAGCCATCTCCCCAATCACTTGGTTGTAACTGGACAGGCAATAACCTGTAGAGAAGAAATTCTCCCTTGTCCCCTCCCTTCTCCACCCTTGAAAATGTATTTCGAAGGGACATTTTTTTTTAAAAAAAGAAAAAGATTCTGTGTCTCTGTGGTATTCTGAGTGGAGAAGACCTGGAAAAATGTCCAGCTATCTAACCCATATGGAAAGGAAAGGGAATTCCAACAAGGATAAGTCTTTGTTTTAATAACTAGATAATATAACAAATAAATTTAAACTACTTCCGTGGCTTTCCCTGTTGTAATGGGTCTGCTTGTAAGGAATCATATATGCCAGTAACCTCTGTATAAGCACTTTCTGCTTGGGGAGTGTTGGATTTGAATACATTATTTTTACTTCTTGTTTCTTTCATGTTTGGAAGGTCAATAGCTATTCTCTTGTTACTTGGCAAGCAAATCTGGGAACACATAAGGCATGGGAAAACCTGCCTGTTGTTTCTGGACAATACTGCACATCAGGTTTCATGACCAGTTAAATTTCCTTTCACAGCAAAGAAAGAAAAACCTGAATGGAGATGTTTCTTTGACAAACAGGTTTGCTTATTGAGGGAAACCCCTCAATAGACCCTCGTACCCCTCAGAGCAGCTGTAGGCAGCAGATCAGGCTATGGGTAGCTGGTTGGTAACATTCCCTTTCCACCATTTTTGGAACATAGCCTGGTTGATTGTATTACTTTCTTCTACAGAATCTGATCAAACTTTTACAGTCCCCACATATTTGGGGTCATTTTCTCAAAGACACCGTTTTATTTCTTACTTATGGTGACAATATAACAAATGAGTAGAAGTCCAAATTTTAAGTGAATTTCATAACCACTGCCTCTTGGAGAGCTGAACAGAGTAATGTGTTGTAGGCTTGAGCCTACAAAGACAAGAATCAAATAGAACAGTAGAAAGAAAATAATCTAGTATTTGGCCATGTAGATGCTCAAATTTTCTGTTGAAGAGTGTGTTATGTGCTTAAGAAAGGCCAGGGGATACAGTTTTGTGTATACCAGATTAATCAGTGCCTGAAATCTGTTGCTGCCCAGCTTCCTGGAATGCATTTGTCTCGGTGGTCTTTTGAAATCAATTGAAATGTATCTTTTCCTCCTGCTAACGGACATGATAGATTGGTAATAATCAAACACTATTTGTACAATGTCAGTCTAGCTTTTCTGTCATGAGTGATTGAATATCCTTTAAATACCATTCTGGCATTGCTCCTGAATCGAAACCTAATGAGAAAACTTTATAAATGGACTAAAGTCATGTTTTCAGTTCCCAGTTGTGCACTCAGTACAGACACACCTTGCTTTATCTCTGCACTGAGCAGGAATTGTTTAACAGGCTGCTCCTGCAAACTGTCAAGCCAAATACAAAGTGCACATGTGGTATTTTAATTAATGTTTAATGATTCTTTTCTGATCAGGCTTAAAATCCTCTCTGTGCAAGTGATTATAGGTAATTCTTTAGCTGTAACAAGATCATTTGATAATAAGGCTGATAAAGGAAAGCAATTATTTAAATATCAGCAGCTTAATATCAGTAATGACTATCTCCTTGTTCAGGCTTTGTGCAATGGTGTTAATGTGGTGTAAATTTAATAGTAATTTTCATGGCACTGGAATAGAACATGAACACAAGCAGAGTGGAGGTTTCCCAAAGGAGAGGGATTTTCCACATTTAGTTCCTCTTACTGCCTCACTCCTGTTGATGGTATAAAAGAGGTAGCACATGCATATTCACACTTTACCTGGTGACTATAATTGTTAGTAAGAAGGATTTTTTCTTGCTCATCCTGGTTGAAACAGCTCATAAAGCTCTGTTGTATGCTTTGTCTTGGGTTATGGCTTTTGGGGTGAAATAGTTTTTTTGTGGAGCTTCTCCACTCTGAGGCTTATCCAGGTCTACAGCTTGTGTATACAATAGGGAGCAGCTTCAATAATTTTCATAGAATCATAGAATGGTTAGAGTTGGAAGGGATCTTTAAGATCATCGAGTTCCAACCCCCCTGCCATGGGCAGGGACACCTCCCACTAGGGCAGGTTGCTCAAAGCCCCATCTAGCCTGGCCTTGAACACTTCCAGGGGTGGGGCATCCACAACTTTTCCACAACAATTTTGATGGACAAAGTACTGTAAGGTTTTCCTCTGAAAACACTCAAGTCTACTTACAATTGATTTGTGCTCTGGTAAGAACTATGCTCATTTAAGAAAAATTGTCCTATAATTTTGCAAAATAAGTAGAGGAATCACCTTCTCTCTTGGGAGATTTAAAGTCAATTCACATGCAGTGAATTGTGCCAGGATCAATGCCTTGCACTAATGCTACAGAATTTGATCTTGCAAAGTAGGTGTAATTGAGAGGCAACTACTTTTCCTCTGTGCTAACAAAAATACAAATCTTCAAATAATGACTAATGACCTGAATTACTGTAATATTTGAGAACACAGAATTGGCAAAATGCTGTTGTACTGGTTTCAGCTGGGTCAGAGTTAGTTTTCTTTATAGTAGCTTGTGTAGTGCAGTGTTCTGGAGTTATGCTGAAAATAGTGTTCAAAACACAGGGATGTTTTAGTTACTGCTGAGTGGTGCTTGCAGAGCATCGAGGCCTTTTCAGCTTCCCACACTGCCATCCCAGAGAGTAGACTGGGGGGCGCACAACGAGTTGGGAGGGGACACAGGTGGGACAGCTGACCCCAACTGACCAAAGGAATATTCTCTACCATATGACAGGGTGGTCAGCAACAAGATCTCTGGGGGAATTTTGTCAGGGCTGCTGTTGCTCAGAGACTGGTTGGGCATTGGTTGGTTGGTGGCAAGTAGGTGGGCTTTTTTTCCTTCTTTATCTTATTAAACTGTCTTTATCTCTAATTTTTGCTCTTTTTATTCTATCCCCCATCCCACTGCGGAGGAGCAAGCAAGTGCCTGTGTGGGGATTACCCACCTACTGGGCTTAAACCACAACACCTGTAAAGAAACAATGACATAAAAATCCCTTTAGATCTTTCTTTCTTTCTTTCTTTCTTTCTTTCTTTCTTTCTTTCTTTCTTTCTTTCTTTCTTTCTTTCTTTCTTTCTTTCTTTCTTTCTTTCTTTCTTTCTTTCTTTCTTTCTTTCTTTCTTTCTTTCTTTCTTTCTTTCTTTCTTTCTTTCTCTCT
>VZRU01013142.1:53787-95926 GCA_013398155.1 Pedionomus torquatus
CGTTTTTTTTTTTTTTTTCCATAATTATCTGGTATTTCTCTCTTGCTTGTCTGCAAAAAGCAATCAGTTCAGATGTCTGTTTTTCTGTTATTTGAACTATTTTATTATCCACCAAAGAGGTGTTTGGTAAGGTGTGTAAGCAGAAAAATAATGAAATGAATTCAGAAAGTTTAATAAACATAAATAAAACCAAAAAACAACAGCTTAAGGTTTTTGATCCTTGGATGACCCCTTGATTACTTTCATTTTTCACTCCTATTTGAAAGTATGCATTGAAGCAAATAAGGTAGGAGAGGGGGTGAGGGGAATAAAAAGTGGCACAAATGAAAAGGGAAAACCAGAAAGAGATAAAACTGGATTTGACTTGAGTGAAGAAGCATCTTCAGATCTGTTTCTTCAAATCCAGATCTGTTTCTTGTGAGTGCTCTTTCTCATGTGAGACTTGACATACCGCTCCCCCAGGTGGAAGTTGCGGCTATGGAGGGGCATCTGGCTGCTGGACTGAACAGATATGCCCTGACTTTATTTTGAGAAGGTTTGACTGCCTAGTTAGATTTCAGGTGAAGAAATCATCTTTAACTTGAAGATCACTGCATTACTGTGGAAAGATAGTATCTGGGGGGGGGGAACAGATTATGGGCCACACTAAAGCAAGATGATGCTAGCTTCATCTGATGAGGAAGAAAGTCAGAAAAAATGAGTAGTGTTATCGGGAAATTTTAGCCAGTGAGACAAACTCATGGGTGACATGGGATTCAGGAGCTTCCTTTTTTTCCAGCAGAGTGCCACTAGGTCACCTTTACTATGATGTCTCCTGTTCCTACTGGAAACATCTGCTTTGTATGTATTAGCTTAAGGGAATAAATATGGGTGTGTTTCTATTGTGGCTGGGATTCTTTTAGCAGCTTTCATAATTTCATAATTTTTCTTGAACAAGCAAAAACCCTCTTACCAAATGTCTATTACTTATAATTGTGGTTAGAAACCCAAATCTTAGGACATGAGGGTTTGTTGTATAGTCTTTATGCTTGCCACTTATGGTCTGCTTTTCAGATATCTGTTAATGCTTCCANCTTGTGCAGTTTTGTCCCACAAAAACAATCTTTACCTTCGTGGGAATACAGGTGAATCTAGGGTTCTAGTTGGAACATTCAGAGACACAGTCCAATAATTACTAGACCGAGGGTGACCTTCAAACAGAAGGTGCAGAAGTTTTAAGTTTTCTGTCCTAATGCTTATTGCAGACTGGAAGCCAAAAGTATTCACAGCCAAACCCATTTTGTTCCCCCCATCCGCTAGGAAAAGCTGATTTGATATTTTGTAAGAGCAACACATATTGACAAACAGAGACCACAATCTTCTTTATTAATGACTGCAAGGTTATGGTGTGAAAATCTGTCTCAGTCTTCAATGCACTGCAAATGTATTCCTGCATGGCAAGCCTGAAATTGTAGTAATTCTGTTTTCTATTATGTTGTAAATTGACCTTCTACAATAAAAAGACAGCACAAGAGGACAGCCTGGATAGTACTGCAGTTGCTTCTTGGATTTCTCAGGGACTTGATGCTTCCCACCTTTGGACCTTGTGAATTTTGCAGCTAATAAAGAAATAATAAATACTTTGTACAGTTAAAGTTCAGGGTAGTTTAGATCAAAACTAAAAGGGGACTGTGACAAACTGTAGCTGAATTTTAAATGAATATAAGACTATTACAACCACTAATGTCTTGAATCCTAAGTTCTATATTAAGGTCATGATAATGGCTTAGTGTTTTATGAGCCTTTGTAGTCTTAGCGGCACCATCTCTTTAATCTTAACTTTGCCTCAAGCCAAAATAAATCTCAATGTTGTAAACTGTATTGTAGCATAACTGCCTTGTTCAGGAATGATCATTTTTCTAAATGTCATTAATGTCTTGCTGTGGCAAAACAAAAAAAGAGGAAACCTTGCTCTTTCTGTTGAAATGGCAAATCTGGAACTATTGTAGCATTTCTATGTGAACTGAATCCTTATTTTTGAGCATTTTATCCCCAGCATTTTGAGATAGCTCAGTTATTTTTATCTTTGCACTAACTCAGGTTAAAAAGAAAACTGAGTGCCGTCTTCAGTGGCATTCCTTAAATGTGCACAGCTTATTTGTTTAAGCATCTGCCATACCCTCAGATGTATTTGAATAAATCAAGATTGTACCTGATGAGTGTCTGTCCAAATGTTTGAAAAAGTACCGCCTTGATAAGGTGGAGGGAGAAAAATTAGCAAGTAGGGTATGGACTTGATTCAGTAAATGTCACACCTCTGTGGGTTTGTTGCCTGAGTCAAGAAGATGTAAGATAGTGTCTATGCATAGCTGGGAGTATGGAAGATTTGTCAGAGGAGGCCTTCTCACTTTTAGGAGTCTCGCTAATTTTCCTTAGCGTTATGCTGCTACAGTTCTTTCCCACATCATCTTTGGTGTTTTTGTACTCTGTTCTTAAGTTTCTTACATTTGTATGTACATGTACAGCATCTGTACCTTGTTTTCAGGATCTTAAAAATTGGGATAATATTTAGAAATGCAAGTAAGGAGGATCTTACTTATAATAACCTTCTTCAGTACATTTTAACAAATGTTGCTGTGCTTTTTAACTGTTCACCATTACATTCAGATTGAGATAAATACTCCTTACCAATTAGTGTTCAAAATCTGAACAGGGACAGTCTGTATCCATCTCTTTTTTTTTTTTACTTGAAACTGCATTGCAAATTACCGGCTTTTATCATCATTTCTCTGAAGCTCAAATCTGCTCTCTAAATGTGATATAAATATACATCAGAGAGAGTATTAAATAGTATTTTATCTCCAGAATCTCTGTAGGCTGATGTTGGTCATCCATGGCAGACATTAGGATTTCTTCCTCCCAATCATTCTTGCATCAAGGAGGGTGTTAGGATAAATTGCTCCTTTTCTGCTGCCATGTTTTGCCATCATTCAACAGTCTTGTATCAAGGCAAATGTGCCTATCTGTTTTGGATCATGTATGCTTGTGAAAATTATTCATCAAAAGTGACAATTTTTTCTTTTATGGTATGCTGGAAAAAGTTCTTCCATTCATGGAGCTATTGCTTAGTAAATTTAAAGATGACCTGAGTTTACTACTACTGTTCATTCTGCTAAAGTAATGATCTTATTAAGGGATATTTGATCTGTGCATATTAAAAATGAAGAATTAGGTTGTTTTTTTTTTAGTTTTTTTTTTTTTTTATTGCAACAATAGGATCTTAAGGAACAAAGTTTTAAAAAGCAATAAAAATGGGTACTGTAAAATATTACCTTGTGATCCAGAGTACAAAAAATTGTACTTGGGAACACTGAACCTCAGACACTGTACCAATTGAATGAATTTTATTTTATTGCAATTCTTTTTTAAACTGAAAACTGAAGTGCTTTCAGACAAGGATGTGGCATTCTGCCATCCTCCTTTCCCTTGTTTTTCTAACCAATTTATGGCATAAGAGCTTCTGGGTGTAGAGTGCCTTTCAAAAATTTTTGTACAGTGTTAGGACAATAAGAGTCCAGCTCTATTTGAGACCTGCTGGAGTTACTGCATTTCTAATAATAATGGTCTGAAAAAGCACTGCTATAGCTTAAAGCCCTGGGGACTCCACGTTAGCGATGTGATGTACACAGGCTCACTAGCTTACCTCTGCAGAGACTCTGATTCATGCTCTTAAGGCAACCGGAAGGCTTGCTGCCTTCCTTAGACATTTATACTGTGTAACTTAAACCAAACTAATTTATGATGATGGAGATAAATCTCCGCCTTGGGGAACAGTTATTGTTAGGATACTGACCCAGATGGGCCACTGCCTTAAGTGGTCATGGCAGCTACTGTACTCCTATCTATCAGGTATTCTTCCCAATCCAATTGCAAAGGGAACTGTTTCTAAGAAAACCTTGTTTAAAGCATGTCTGGTGGCAGAATTTAATCACTGAAGACATAACCAAATAAGTTGGTAGTAGTTCACAGTGAATAATGCATTTGACAAAATCAGCTGCCACCGCTGAGTACGGGCAGCTGTCAGGGCCAGGCAAAGCTGCTGTGTACAGGCTTGTGAGCATTAGTTTCTGGTATGTTATGACTGGAAAACATTTTGCTGTGGTCATTCACAACCAGGTCCCCTTGTGTGTCCCACACTCTTGTGTTTGGGACTGGTAACAAATTCAGAGGAGATATTTCTGTTTGCTGTTCAGCTGGGTGCAGAGAAGGACCTGAAAGCACCAGAACTGTGAAGTCTGTGGTATGTCAGTGTGAACATGTGCAAAAGCAAGTGTAGAATATGCCTCTGCAAACAAAACACAATTGTTCCAGTATTGAACTAAAGCAAATGTCAAAGGAACATAGAAATTCTGTCTTTTTTTTTTTTTTTTTTTTCCCCCTCTTCTTCCCCTGTGTGAATTAGAATGTTCATACTGATTTTGATTTTATCTTTGTGCTGTTTATCTCTATCAGTGTGCCCACTGGTAACTTCTACATATGTACTTTGACAGGTTTTTTATTTTGAAAATGAGAGCAGAATATGATTTGTGTTTCTCTACAATATGAGGCCTCCAACTAATAAATTAGCTACTACTTAACATTTTAAAATTAGAGAAATTGTTCATTCTTCTGTGTCTAATAATTAGATGTAACAATTTGGAGGTAACATTTTTTTTTTTTTTTCTTTTTGGGGCCNTTTTTTTTTTTTTTCCTTATGTGGACCACAATGTAACTGTTGCCAAAAAAGCAATTTGTTTTCAAACAGCTTGACTTTTTTTAAAGATTGTATCCCAGTACGAACGCCTATTTCTTTTACTGTGGCTATTTTTATGTTAAGCAGTCCTTGGAACTGAACAGCAAATGAAAATCAATTATTAGAGTATATTAGAGTAAGTAATTATTAGAGTATATTAGAGTTTTTCTAGTTGCTAAGGCTGTAAGGATAAAAGCCAGCCATTTTAGCAAGGGTTACTATTTGTACATGTATGTCAGTAGTGTATGACAGCCGAGACATAGAGACACTGGTTAAGTTGGCTGAGTGATAATTGTGCATTATCCCCCGAGAAGTCTATATTAAGTTTTTAAAATAGAATGAAAGAATTACTGTGATTTTCCAGAGATTTTCCAGTTTTGTGTTTTGATTTGTTTTATTATTATTATTTTTTTGTTTGCTTGTTTTTAATGGCCAAATGAGAAAACACTGAATTATAGATTGTGGGAGAGTATTTTGGGTAAGAACAATGTTGTACTTATCCTGTCTGCTCTTCCCTTTGGAGGGAAGCAGCCACAACAGCTGCTGTTGTCCAACACAGGCTGGGAACAGCATTTTCGGTTTGGTGGACCTGGTGCACCCAATGCTGAATTGCCTTGTCCTGTGGGCTGACAGTAGAGCTGTGTAACACAATCTACTGAGTGAATAATGATGTAAGCAGAATATAAAAGTCACTGTACCACTTTGGGCTAAAGGTCTGTCAGCCCCAGAATCTGGTCTTCAGGAGTGGCCTCTAGACAAAGGACAGGGATACGTGTATATATGTTTGGTAAAACACTTTGTCACATCCCCGTTATCCTTTGTTGAATATTTCTATCCCCTCCAGGAAGAACCCCTTCCTCTTCTTCTGTTTGACCCTGCCTGCTGCCAGCTTCCTCTGGGATGGGCTCTGGTACTTGTACAAAGAGACATTGAGCAGCTGATCCCTGCTTGCTCTCTGCATGCAACTCCAGGCTCTGCAGATCTCTGCCATAAACCAGGTTGTCTCTGTTCCAGGCTGAAGAATCCCATACTAAGGAGCAGTTTCTTGTGTCTCATCTCAAAGCATCTTTCATTACTCTTGCTGCCTTCAGAGCTTTTTTCCAAGTCAACTGTATCTTCTTTGAGATGAGGGGGTCAGAACTACTTGCAGTATTCAAAGCCATGGATATGTAAGGTGGTGATCGATCTTCTCTTTTATTCATTTTTCCTTATTTAACTCACTTTTTTTTGGTGTGCTACTACTGAGCATATTGACAGTGTTTTTATGGAGCTGTCTATCACAGCCTGGAGATCTCACTCGCTCCTGAAGACATCCTAGAGTCCTTCATTGTATGTGTGAAGTTACGCTATATTTTTCCATATGTTCATAACTTCACATTTGTCTCTGCTGAACTTCACCTGCTGTTTTATTGCAGAGCTTTTCATAACACCTTAATAGCAGCAACCTCTCTCACTGCAGCACTACCCCGTTTCTAATACCATTTATGAATATGCTTAATACCACTGTAAATAGTAATAAGAAGAGCTGCAAATAGGAAGGGCTGCGGGTGCCACTGGACAAGAAAATAAGGTCTAGAGTTGCAAAACCAGTTTAGCATCTTCATGTCTGCAGTCTCTCTGCAGTTGTTTAAATCCAAACACATTTGTTTTGGTGTTTTGTTGTTTGTTTGTTTATTTGTTTTGGAATAGGAGAGAAAGATTAGAAGCAGAAGATTAGGAAGTAAGATGAGTAGTTTTTCTGCTGCCTGCAGGATAAGAATGATCCAAACCAGAAGGCTTGTTAACTTAAGGTTAGTAAGGTGTTTGGATTCAATCGTGGTGGAAGGAAGACATTCAGTCACATGATGAAAAAGCGATTACTGTAGAAATCATATTATAATGATACCTTTAAGACCTTTTAGATCAAAGAATTAATCTTTCCTCTAGCTGTTGTCCCTCTTCTGAGCTCCAAGGAGAATCAAGCTGAATACTGTTTCAGTAGTATTGTATTTTGGGGAGACACATGAAAGTTTAGTATAACATGGTATACTTTAGACAAAAGTTTCCATGTAACTCTTTGTGAGTGGACAATGATTGTCACCATTTTAGACCAGGGAAAGGCATAAACCTTTTCAAACAGGTCCTACTTTGGTGTCATGGTTTCAGAGACAGGACTTAACCAGCCCTGCAGGTGGAGTTTAACTTAATGCCGAAACAAAGGTAGCAGTAGGAGAAGGGTAAGGTAAGGCTGAAACATGACAAGAAAGGAGGAGAGAGGGACTTTGCCATATGGTTGCACTCCAAGAACTGAGAGGCACCTGCCTGAGCTACCGGGTATTTAGGGAGGGAATGATTCCTGTTGTGCCTCCTGAGAAACAGCTCATTTCCAATGCCACAGAAGCACACAGGGATGGATATAGGTTACAGTTTATATATATAAGTCCGAGGTGGGTGGGAGAAGGGAGAATAATGTCATTCCCAGACCCTAGACAGGCATTTTTCCTATATCTTCAGAAATGATAGGTAAGCGCAGGACTCCAGCCAACCCCTCAGTAGCTGACCCCTTAGGCAGGGAAATGGGGGAGGTGGGCTTTGCCTTTCCAGCCCTGTGGCAACCTGTGCCTCAAAGTGACTGGCTAATCAGACTTAATCACAGAAAACTTCTTAATTAAGTATTTCACCATAGAGTTGTTTGCCTGTATTGTAAGCTACAATAAAACATATAAATTTAACTGTGTTTGAAAGTTCAATTTGTAATTCAGTGTAATGAATGACTATCTAGATAAAAAAAATTAATAGCTGACGACAAAACATGAATTAATTGAAATAATCCAAACCCCTTTCAAAGTAATGGGTTTTATTGCCTGCTTTGAAGGTAAATATGAATTTGAGTATTTTATGTTTTGTCATGTAGCATTTATGTCTCACGTAATATCTCTGTCTAGATCTCTCATACTCTTCAACAAAGTGACTATATTGCTTTTGCACATGTTTATTTAGACAAGTTGCTAGCCTAAGACTCATGCTTAAGACTGAGAGACTGCTTAATGATTTTCTCAGTGGTCTCTATATTTTGACTTATCTGTCTTTTAAAGATGACAAAAAAAAGTCATTTTCAGCCAAGAAAATATGTAGATATATTTGTGGCAAAATCATGCATGTCTGTGTATGTATTTATATATGAGCAAAGTATATTGTAGGATTTTTTTTCTGTTTCATTTACTGCCATGACTCTGCTTGTCTTTGTGTGTATTGTGCAAGGGCAGAGACAGAGATTAATAGAGAATATAACCCTTTGAACATACCGTGCATATGTATTTATGTTTGAGAGATGACTACATCTTGCAGGTGGGTACCAGAAACCTTGGTGCCTGTAACTGAATTCGCTTTTTCCAGATGTAAATCTCAAGAGTCTTTACACCAGTCTATATCCAAGACTTGTTATGCTATTTTTGCAATTGTTGTTAATTAATTAATTCAATTTCTTGTGACTCTGTGTGTTAGGGTGGGATGATCCAGGCCCTTTCACTGAGTTTAGAGAGAAAGGAGAGTGAGGAGCCCCATGGGTAGACCATGGCACTGCACACCTCTCATCTTCTTCTCATCACTGGAGTCCCTCCCTGTGCTCACCTTTGTTCTTTCCGAGGCTTAATATTATGAAACAGATAATTTATTTTCTCAATTATCACTACTGATCAGGCATGTTGCTCTCCTCCTTAGAGGCTGCAGATGGAATAGAAATGGCCTCTTTCCTTTGAGTGAGTGAGTACTGCCTGCAAATTGAAAAAAAAAAGCATACACCAGAGGGACAGGATGTCATTCAGAGGGACCTGGATAGGCTGGAGAAGTCCAGGCTCAGATTTACCTCATGAGGTTCAACAAGAGCAAGTGCAGGGTTCTACACCTGGGCCAGAACAATCCTGGCTATCAATACAGACTGGGGGATGAGGTATTAGAAAGCAGCCCTGAGGAAAGGGACTTGGGAGTGCTGATGGACAAGAGGCGAGATATGAGCAGGCAGTGTGCATTTGCAGCCCAGAAGGCCAATTGCATCCTGGGCTGCATCAAAAGATGTGTTGCCAGCAGATCCAGAGAGGTGATTCTGCCGCTCTATTCTGCTCTGGTGAGACCCCATCTGGAGTACTGTGTGCAGGTCTGGAGCCCTCAATATAGGAAGGATATGGACCTGTTGGAGAGGGTCCAGAGGAGGGCCATAAAGATGATCAGAGGCTGAAACACCTCTGCTACGAGGAAGCTGAGGGAGCTGGGGTCATTCAGCCTGGAGAAGAGGAGGCTTCAGGGAGACCTCATAGCAGCCTTCCAGTACCTGAAGGGAGCCTACAGGAAGGCTGGGGAGAGTCTGTTTACAAAGGTCTGCAGTGATAGGATGAGGGACAATGGACTTAAGTTGGAGAAAAGCAGATTTAGATTGGATATTAGAAACAAATTCTTTACTATGACACTGGAACAGGTTGCCTAGGGAGGTGGTTGGGACCCCTTCCCTGGAGATATTCAACGTCAACTGAATGAGGCCCTGGGCAACCTGGTCTAGTTGGGGGTGTCCCTGCGACTGTGGGGAGGTTGGACTAGATGACCTTTGGAGGTGCCTTCTGGCCTGGATGATTCTATGATTCTATGGCTACATTCACCTTAGAGACACAAACGCTTGTTTGCTTTGTCTTATAGAATATTTAGTAGTTATGAAGTTCGTGAGCATGGAAGTAACTTCAGAATAATATACAAAGTGCTTTATAGTAATATTTTGGTACATATAGATAAAATATGTGACTGTCAAGAGTTACTATAATAGTATAATGCTTAGAAGCTGTTGTTTATACTGGCACCTGTCAATATTCATGTTTCTGCCCAAACATTTTACTGACCAACCCTGTTACATGTGTGGTAGTTAGTAAACATTTTCCTTGGGTAGTATTAATTCTGAAGTTATATTCTAGGGCAATCACATCTCCTTTCTCTTTAAAAAAGCCTATGTGAGATACAACATGTACAGCAGCATCAGTCCGTGCATTCTGCCATGGGAAAGGAATGTTAAGCTGGCTGTACAGATTGCATATTAAGGAGTTTAGCTACCCAAGCTGCAAGTGACAGTGCTAGTAATAAACCCAGGTAAGATTAATGACAGAAAGCTGGTAAAATTTTCTGTGAGACTGAACCACTTTGCCTGGTGGTGCTAATCATTGTAATTCATTACAGGATAGTTCTAGCAGCACAACAAACACTGTTGCCAAGCTTGTTAATTCTCTGAGCTTGTTTACCCACTTGTTTAAGAAGATTGCATGCTTAGTGCTGTTTATTCATGTTCATCTTTATCGTTTTCTAGGGTTGGTTTTTGATTTTCACACCATGCTCTCCAGGGCACGTGGATATGTTGCCTCATTGCAGCTCTTGACATGGCAAAACCTGCTAAGGAGACAGAGTAAAAAAATTTAGAAATACAAAAGGAACTCTGCTGCCTCACAAACAAAGGAACGGTGCTGTAAGGTTTTTCAGCAGTTGAGCAAAGGCAATTATGCCTTGCTTAGCTTGCAAAGACACAGTTGTGGGTTTTTTTAGTCTTGTGGTTTATTTTTTTTTCTTTCTAACAAACATATCTTTAACTCTTAAATGAGTTTGTACTAGGATGACATACACTGGGAAATTCACTTGATCATTGAAAGATAAATTATTGCCTTATGATAACTAAGTAGTGCATTTATAATATAATTTCTGGTTTATATTTTCTTCTTCCTTCAGTTTTTTTTTTATGTATATGGATGATACCTGAAATTATAGGAGATTTATGAAAAAAATTATATGAAAAATTAAGTTGTGTCTAATTCCTTTAACTTTGACACATCCTAAGTTTTCAGAATAATCATTACACTATTCTTTATTATCACTTCCCCTGCAATTCTCTTTTACTGTCTCTGTATCATGTTGCTGTTCATACTTTTGGGTAACAGAGAAAGAATACAAGTAGAAAAAAATCATAATGTGCTAGGAGGATGTTTGTCTACTTATATTACTAGAGCATTCAGGAAGCCTAACCAGCATTTGGTAAATACCATTTTTTAAATTTTGTATTGACTTCTCAGACTTAAGAATCTAATTTTGAGTTAATCAAAATAAACAAAACCAGAAAGAGTTTTTTTAAAAGCTAAAAAAAAAAAAAAAATTTGAATGAGGCCTGTTGTATTTGGAATTAGTTATTTCACTTTGGAATAAATCAGTTTATGAGAATAAAAATGCTTACGGAATGAAATTTTGAAGTATGATCATTTTAAATGAAATCACCTGAAAGTGAATATTTGAATTTAAATTATTTTACATAAATAATATAAACATTTGGATCACTAAATCTCTCCTTTTTTTTTCCACCACAAAGTAATTTATGATCCTAAATTCACGTCACCTTCCACATTTTCAGTGTTGAAGCTGACTTAAATTTGTCAGCTGTTGCTCTGATTTCTAGATTGATTCAGTTGTGAGCAGAACCAAACCCCAAAAGACTTCTCCTGCTATTTTTCTGATTATTTTTAACCTGGCTCAGGAAACAGTACTGTTTACAGAAAGTCCTCAGGAGTAGCTGCTCTACTACAGCTGTGAACTGCAGTTTGATGATGGTCTGGGGTGGCTAGAAAGGAGAGTCATGGGCTTTTAAAATAAGTTAGTTCCCAGGAAAAACACAACATGACTACCTGAATATATGGTTCTGTCACTGAATAGCTGATAGAGAGAAAAATGGGATTATTATCCTTACTTTAAACCTGATGTAAAGTAGTCCTGTATGCAGCTGAGTCAATTTGGCACACAGATCACACCAAGTATGTGGGTAATCCTCTTGACTCAGGTTTTAAATCACACAAGACTTTGGCCCGTCTCTTTTTTTTTTTTCTTTTTCTTTTAAACAGCATATTTAGCATAACTTCTCAGAGTTTTAATGAAAAAAGGTAGTGTCATATACCACACGAGCACCTTGAGCTCTGTAAAAACATGAATATAATTTTTACTTGATCTATCAGTGCTCTGAAGTTAATTATTTAAAAGTTCCTTTTTCTTTTGTTATCTTGGTCGCCTCTTTAAAAAAATTTGATCATCTTAACATTTTCTCTAGTAGAAGGAGATCTTGATTACAGACTTTCACCGTCCCTTCCTGCCAACTATCTTCTAGCAACTACAGGAAAGGAATTGAAGCCTGAATGAGGCCAACAGTTTGGATTAGTTGTCTTCAGTTCAACTCTTCCTTTCTTTCTTGGACAAGCCAAGGGAAAAGCAACTCCCAGTTATACACGAGTGTTCCTCAGACCGGCCTACTCTGCACAGAAGGTTGAAGTAGGTGACTTGTGATGGTCCCTCCAACTTACATCGTTCTGTGACTCTTTGTTTTTATGAAACATCCTAGTTTACCTAACCCTCCAGGATTTCTTTTTTTCTTTGAAAAATGTGTGTGGAAAACCAAGTAGGTTTTAAGAAAGAAAACGTGGATGGCATGAAAATGGAAAGAGGATACAGTAGAAAATCTCCAAGATTTTATTCATATAACCCAAGTATGAGTAACAGCCATAGCTGGCTTGTATTTCTCTGGTCCCCTGATATTCAGTGAAAGGATGGCTCAAAGACTGTAAGTTAGCTCTTGCTCTAAATTGCCTTCTGGAGGAGTCTGTCCCTCTACACTGGCTTTAAAGGAAGCCTGTGAGATTGGCTGGATGAAGTAAATGATGTGAAAGTTAGTCTCAATGGATGCTATTTTCCTTTATGGATTGCCTGCAAACTCTAAGGGAGGGAGTTTGTGCATACTTATATGGTATCTAGCATGATGGGAGAGGATTTACAAGAAGATGTCTTATCTTCCATCATAGGAAATTAATAGTGAAGAGGGAATTTCACATCTGAAACAAGTCATTCCAATAATCAAGAATTATAAATAATATTTCTTTTAAGAAGGTACAGTGGAGTCAGTGGTAAACAATGTCATCACAAGTGGCCCAGGAAAAGCTCTGCTTACAATTCTGAAGGGAAACACCAAGAAAAATCTAAAGAGTCAAGACCAATCCACTAAAAAGGAAAAAGAAATTAAAACCTGGAGCAGCAGTTAGAATAACCAGAACAGTTCTCCTTTTGTCAGTTTCTGATCATGTCAATAAATTTGACGTCCAACTCCAGTACAGGGAGGCTGGAAGAATAGTGGAAAGCAAAGAAAATCTGACAAAATCTCATCAACATATCTGAGCTACGATCTTGCTCTTAAATTGGATTCCAACACAGCATGCTGTTCAAATGACCCCTTCATAAAGAGATAGGCAAAAACTGCAGTAAGTGGAGACCTGTGCTGGCTTCTGCTTTCTCTGGGTAATATATACCCCGGAGAAAGGAAATAACTCACAGCATAATCAAGTTAGATCTATAATTTCTGGGGCATTTCGTGCTGTCCTTTCAGATAATGTAAGGTCAGTAGATAAATCTAAAAAAGTAAAATGTCATAAGAAGCATCGACCTTGTCTCCTGTAAAAAGGGATCTTGACATAATCCAAAACAAAGATATATAATATCATGTCCTTGCTAATAATGTTACTGAGTTTTAAGATCAAAATGTTCCATAGGAGTTTAATGTGGATGACAAACCACTCAATTATGTGCAAAGTAGTACTCTTCCTGTTTCTTCCCCACCCCATGGGTGCAGCAGACAGAGGTCAGGTAGCAATATCAGTATCTGCTGCTTTGGACCAACATTTGGTGTTCTTCCAACATTTTCCCTGATTACTTTGTTTACTGGCAAATAAGGTTTCTATTCTGACCCCTACTGCTGTTTATATCTTGGCTGAGCTACCGGACAATGGTGCTGAGGCAGGTCTCTCTCCCATGTATAACTGTGTAGCTGAGCTTCTCCTAAATCTGGCAAGTTGTTGTATTTTTGACATGCAGTCATTCTTCACTATGCTTTTTGGGAAAATGTGCTGTGAACAGAATTATCTGTAAAAGAAACAGGAAATTAGAAAGGTAAGAGTAATTCCTAACATAAGAAAAAATGACCAATGAAACTTGTTACAAGGACAGCCACAAATCTTTACAGTGCAAGCCTACTGACTGGATTGCTTCACTGAAAAATGTCCAAACCTCTAGAATCCTTTTCCACCTCATTCCTTAATATTTCTGGCAACAAACTTTTTTTTTTTTTTTTTTTTTTTGGCATGATTTTTCTTTCTACCTATGTTTTTGTTAGACAGGTATTAACTGAGAAGCCTGAATCTGTGTGTGTATTACTGGAATTAGATGTGAGTTCTGACCTCATCAAAGCCACAGCCTGCAAATGAACTATGAAAGTTATCTGCTTAAATAGCAGCATAGGTGTAAATAGGTATATCATAGAATCATAGAATGGCTTAGGTTGGAAGGGACTGTAAAGATCACCTAGTTCTAAACACCCTGCCGTGGGCAAGGACACCTCCCACTAGATATGGTTGCTCAAACACTTGAACATTTCCAGGGATGTGGCATCTACAACTTCTTTGGGCAACCTGTTCCAGTGCCTCACCACCCACACAGTGAAAAATTTCTTTCTGATATCTAATCTAAATCAAACCTCTTCCAGCTTGAAGCCATTATCCCTCTTCCTATCACTAGATGCCCTTGTAAGAAGTCCCTCAACAGATACTGGAAAGCTGCTAAAGCCTTTTCTTCTCCAGTTAGAACAACCCCAACTCTCTCAGCCTGACTTCACAGGAAAGGTGCTCCAGCCCTCTTGTCATCTTTGTGATCTTCCTCTGCACTCACTCCAAAAGGTCCATGTCCTTCTTACGTCGGGGGCTTCAGAGCTGGATGCCGTACTCCAGGTGAGGTCTCATGAGAATGGAGTAGAGGGGCAGAATATATGTGGTTAAGGTAAAAATAGACTCCCAAAGTTTTATCGTCATTTTAAATAGCAGCAGCATTCATTGTTTTCAAGATCTAACTTCTATGCTTTTTTTGTTTGGGTTCCCATTTGTTAAAAGGTCTTCAGATTTGGTTTCCAAGTCCTGAAGTTAGGTATGGAGAATGCTAGACCGTTCCAGTTCATAGGCTATATGAATAAGCTCATAAAATACTGATTCTACATGTCATCTAGATGGTATCATATACGGCTCCATACCATGTGTGCTTCTAATGGGTTTTACTTTGGTATGTTAAGCCGTAATTTTCAGTTCTTGACACTTGCACAGATTTGGCTGCCCTGTAGTCCAATTATTGAATATGTATCATCTTGCACAACAAACGGGGACGTTTTCTTTCTGAATACAACATGACTTGTATTAAGACTAAGCCGCTTTTCCAGGCTTGTACAGAGAGCACAAGCTTTTAAAAGTGCATGTGAAAGTTTGGCGAGGGCTCTGATAAAAATCACAACCTTTGAAGTTCATCAATTGCTATTTAGAATAACAGGAATAAGGACTATTCTTTCCTTTTAATTAGCATTGGCTGGTGGATGAAGCGCTAAGAGATAAACTGTTTGTTGAAGCTTAAGAGTACACACACAGAAGTCTGAGTCAGTATTGTTACGTGAATGCATGAATGAATAACAATGAAAACTGTATAATGAAAAGTTTTTTCCTCTCCTTTAATTCTAATATGCCATAATGCAAGCTTGTGTGGTATGGGAAGCCTTTTCATATATAATTATACTGTTGAAAGCTCCCTCCCCCTCCCCAAATAAAAATTGTAAATTCTGAAGGCCACAGAAGGACAGATGAATGAATGGAAAATTCCACTGAGCATTTTATCAGCTTCCTGCCATTCTCTGAACAGTGCCAGATAAAAACCCCAGTGCTTAAAGGTCTTGTAAAATGTGTATTAATTATAGAAAGTACATTATAGTCTTCTCAAACTTCCTTTAGTTTTCTCCAAATGCACAAATGCCTCTAGCATTTTCTTGTCTGGCCAAGATGGCTGCATTTAAGATTGAAATTACTGAACTGTCTTTATGAAATTAACTGGCTAATGAGCCTTATTATTTGCAAATAGACTTTTAGCTTCTCTCCTGCTGCTTTTCATATCTCTTTCTACTTATTATAGACAGAGCAGGTAGTGAGAGGAGCCTTTCACTTTGTTCAATACATACCACTAGAAGATACTGATCTGAGTAGCTTAGACTTCATCAGAAGCACTTGGGATAAAAGTTTTCACGATGGCTATTCACCTCACCAATATTTTTTTCTTTCTGGAGAGCCTCATCTAAAACAATTCACCTCTTTTGGAATATGAAATTAGGGAAACTATTCTGCAAGAACGGTTATTTGAAAAACCTGTGTATCCCAGTGTTTAGTAATGTGACATTAGATGAAAAGGAGGAGAAAGACTGTGTGTACCCTACAACGTGAACCATGTTTTGGTAATCCTTTGAAAACAGAATTCTCAGTCTGAACAACCACATGCAGGGGGTGTGGGGGTAGGAGTTTGTTAATTTTATAAACTAAAATTTTTCAAAGATTGAGCACAGCCCACCTTCTCCGACTTCTAACTATGACAGGGCCAACATTTGGGAATAAGTGAGCAAGACTTTCCCTGACACTATTTCTCTTGGGAACACTGAAATACTGCAGGGACAGGTATACTGGTGGGGGATAAAGTCAGGTATGTGCCTGTGTTCTTCAGTGCTCTGACTGTTGCCCACAGGGAAAGAAGAGGGAAGGGAGAAAGAAGTGCAGCTGGAACACAGATGCTAGGAGAGAGAAGGAAAATAAATAAGGCATGAGTTCAGGGAAAAATGAGTGAGGATTTGGAAAAAGTGGTATCAAAAGATACCAGAAGATCAGGCAGAAATGGGAGCTTGGAGCAGAAAGGGGCCAGTAATCAAGAAGAATTCAGTGTAATTAAATGTAGAGGAAACATTCATGCAGACCTCAGAAGAGAGAGGGTTCAGTTAAAGCCTCTCTCTCCCTGAGGAATCCTGCTCCTTCATTTTTTAAGTCTTTCTGAACTTTTCACAGCAGCTTCCTGGATTGGAGGAATTGCTGATAGACTTGGTTGTTTTCTTTATTTCTTTATTCATTTAATTAAGTCTTTGCTGATAGGGTCAAAATTAGTTTGCATCCTTTGATAGGATCATTAGATTGTCTGTTGGATCACTGGAAGATTTTTGAATGGTTTTGAAGTCAATATCAATTTAAATAGTTACAGTAATTTGCATCCACAGTACACTGGTATTCCTACAAATACTTAGAGAATGTCAACAAAATTTGCTTTTCTTGCAGTGATTCTTATGTGGAGAAACTTTATTTCTTCTTAATGCTCTTTTTAAATGGTTTTACAGGGCTTATGAACTACTATGTGTATATATCCTCTCTTTCTTCAAAGGAGCTCTAAGAAAAAATTCCCCATTTTTGCAGTAGTAGCATGAATGCGAACAAAAGCAGCTTCTCTCCATTACAGTTAATGACATGTTTATGTTGCACAGGCATTTTGTTTTTATCTCTGCTTACATTCTTGAGCGCTTTCTCTTCTGTGCTGACACTAGAGACATGTCACCTTTGCTTTCATACTAAGCTACAAGTCAAACTTCTCCTTTACATCAACCAGTCCTGAATTAAGTCACTTAACATAGCCTCTGTTGCTCCATCATCACAGAGCACTTCTGTCTTATTTCTGCAGCACTTGTAGTTGCTCTTTTCATATCCTGACGCATTTAAGGTTCTCCTGTCTCTGGTACTGTGCTTCAGGGACTATGAAGTGGATTTTAAAAGCCCACTGCATGCAAGATCCACCTCCTCCCACATGACCACTGGATGGAGTGGTTTATCACATCGTGTAGGGAGCTCGCTGAGCAGATAGTCACACCTGCAATATAAAATCTTTAGGAAGACTTCAAGAGTCTGGGATAACAGCACGTGCTGCTTTTTTGAGAGGTCATTATCATTTCTCTGCTGTGGCACACTGTAAATCAAAATGGATTTTCCTAAGTCTTCAGTATTATTCTTCTCACTTGTTTTGCTATCAGCCTCACCAAAGAAGTACAACAGAGAGTGAAGCCTTCAGCTGGCTTGCTTCATGTAAGCTAATTTAATTTTCTTCTTTAGCCTGTGGTCAGCCATGTAGTGGGTCATACAAACAGGACAGTGAATCACAGTCTGGGAAGTCAGCTGACAGCTCCAGCTGAGCGTGTTGGGCTTTTTGCCTGCATGTAGGCACTTAGCTGAATCAGGACCTAGGGTAGGAGCCTCGGATCTCAGCAGGAGGAGCAGCTCTGCCTCTGTGCTTGGCTTTTAGCTGCTTTTTAGCAGAAGTTAATTTGATTGTAAGTTAATATTCACACATTTAAAATCGGATATTAAGGCTTGGATAGCTCTAGTAATGTGTTTTGTAAACTCCATTTGCACCTTGCAAATCTTAGTGGGAGTTCGGCGTTCACTGTGAATAATAAAATGCTTGGCTAGCTTTCTCACAAATTTTTGTGCTTTGCCAGAGGCACTTAAAACCAAAACAGTGCTCCCCAAAAATCCCCAGAAGCTGATTTTTTGTTCCTCTTGCTTAGTGCTGCTTTTCAGTGGCTCACCAGCTTCTCCCTTGAGAGCGCAGAATAAAAAAGAAGGTTCGTATAGGACTTTTCTTGCCCTTATCTAATCTCCAAAATTCTCTTTTTTGATTGTCAATGGCTGCAGCAGGTACATGAGCTCTTGGCTAGATTTTGTTATGGATGAGTATAAATTTGCAGAGATGCTGTCATCTGCGTCACACACCTTGTGTGTTTGTGGCTTGCTCAGAGGAAATTTCTGGTGTCACAGTGATACCGTGCAGTTTGTTTCAATTAGGTTTATATTTGTTCCAGAAACAGCTGATTTCTGGCAAGCTTTTCCTTGCATACATGTCTGCTGAGACTTCTGAGAGGGCAGAAAAAAGGTCTAATTTCTCATGAAGTGACTAAGACATCTTGTTTGGCAGATCGTATGCGTGCATGTGTTTTAGAACAGAGCACTAGGGAGGAATGGAAAGAATCAGGAATCCTCCATTCAGTTCAAGTACCCACAGGTACCATCCTTTTGTGGTCAAAAGCAAGGGCTGGGTGGAAAATGTTGCCTGTGCTTCAGAATATGAGTCTTTCTGCTTTGCTCTCCATTGGAGACACTAAGGGTTGACATGCAGACAGCTACAGACTATGTCTGAGTGGGTGTAGCTGTAGTCACCCCCTTAGTGTAAGATGGGCACAGAGGTGACTTCAGGCTTTACAGTGTCTTGCTCTTGTAACTAGCAATAGGAAAATGGAACATGGACTTTAGGAAGTTCCTTTATTTCCTGAATATTACTTACTAAGAATAGCTTTGTTCTAAAGCAAAACTATAGGCCATGGATGAGCTGTAGGAGTACCTGCTTAGAAGGTGCTGATCTGCCTTCCTCCCCTGGGTTTTCCTGCTTATAACAGTCTTGATAAACAGCCTATCAAATCTACCATGAATACTAGAATTAGAGTTGAGGAAGCCACAGGGATTGCTGGCTTGCAACAATATCGATTGTTTCTCCAAGGTCATGAGATGTTTCTTTCTCTGAACTATCCCCAGGGACTACATGACCAGCAAATCTGGTAGCTCCTTTTGAGCTCATATTTTTGTATATGAGTTCATATAAGTTCTATGCTGCTAAGTGGAACAAAACTGGATGTGCTGCTTCTCTGGCAGCTTGTGACATGTTAAGAGCTGCATCTTCCTCAGAGACAGTGATATATCATCCAAGTTAGTGTGAGAGCTTACAAATGCCCTTGCTGCCTTTGGGTGCTGCAAAGACCTGGAAATAGTCCCTGCAATTACTCTTTATAAATTAATTCCCATTGTTTTTTAAACACCAATGAGCATTAGCTTGAGGCAATTAATTCCAAGACCAGGCAAATGCAATTGTTTGCATTCCAGAGGCCAGGCAGAACATAGCTTCACATTAATGTTTGACTGATTCCCTGCCTGGACACAGGCAGTTTCAAGCAGGCTATTTTGCTGTCAAGGTGCAAGCCTAAAGTCTCCAATCTTTTTTTCTTATGCACTAAGGACGAAATTGTTTGCTCCTGGGATGAAGTTTCAGAGTGTTCACTCTCCCTCCACTAAACTATTGTAATAGTTGAAAAGGTATTCTTTGGGATGGCTTAATGAAGATGATCCAGAGCGTGCCATGGAAAGCTGATGCAGTTGGTGCTGAGGTTGCTGGGTGCTACTGAGGATGAGGATGTGTGCCCTCCTCCCACAGAGTGGTTGGGTGGCTGCTTTTGCAGAAGTTTGTACGACAGGCACCACAGGCAGAAACGATTGATCAAAATTAGAGTTTCTTCCCTAATAGGGAATCCTAGAGCTAGACCAAAATTTGTAGTTACTATGAAGCTTTTCTAGATTTTCTGAAATACACACATTTATGTAGATTCTCAAATATAGCCTGACTGTGCTTGCTGATGGCTAATCCACTAAAAGCTGCAAAATCAAATGTCTGTTGAGTATTCAAGAACTCCTGCTTGGTTACTGATATAACTTATACAGCAGTTCCTGCTGTAGTTCCTATTTTCAAGTAAACAGCAATTTATTTTACCTGTAAAAGTTTTTCTGCTTTGGTTTTCAGTTTGAAGAAAAGGTATTCTGCAAGACTGTCAAAATAACTACATTTCTTTAATTAAAAGTAATATGCTCACATCTTCCAGGCACCCTTGAGCTGAAATGACAGAAAGTTAAAAAGTAAAATTTGTCATGGAAAACTCCATTCTGTATTAATTTCTCAAGCAGATTGTCACTAAGACTCAAAGCTTGTTTCCAGAAAAAAGAGAGATCAACTCAATTAAACAAAACAAATTATTAGACACCTAAATCCAGCAAGGAATTTATTTTTTTTAAGCAAGAATGTTAATGAAATCTTTCAACTCTACTAAGCTGACTCAAACTCCCTCACTCAACAGGGTAGCTGCATTACTGATGTGTTTAAGATTTTAAGATTTTAACATTTAAGATGTGTGTCATATAATTATATATAAAAGTAATCTGAAAGATTTAAGCTTTCATAGCACAGATGGAGTAATTTATTAATTTAAAGCTTATTTGTAATGTAGTTAAACATTACTTATGTGTATTCACATTAACCTGTTCCAGCACAGGTCTTCCTAGCTTATTAAAAAAGTAGTTGCTAAATCTTAAACAGGTTGTACCAAGCACCACACGATGCTGTCCACAAGTAGTTTGTGAATGGCAAGCAGCAGAGGAGACAAACCCAGCTGTCAGTGGCAGTGACTGAGCAGAGGAAAATACACGGGACAGAATGATTCCTTACTCGCTGTCCCTCCCTTAGGGTGCTTCTGCTGAACAGCAACTGTCACTCATTTTCTCTGTAACCTGCTGACATTTTTCTTTAAGTCCTCACTTTCAAGTTAAGTTTGCATCTTATAGATTTGTTCCATACAAAGCCTCTGAGACAGAAAGCTTTTCCTGTCCATCCATGTGTATCCATCCATAAATTGCTAGTGGAGGTTCTCTTTGTGTCTCTATTCCTGGAATCTCCTCCTTTGTCATCTGCTTTCTTGCCTTGTTCACATCCACTCACAGTGTTGCTGCAAAGGTAATTTCTCTACTTTATTAATTTGAAATCAACTGTCTCTTTGGGTTCCTCAGCTGCCACCCTTTTTATTTCAGTCAAACAGAAGTCACTTGTCTTTATTTTCAAGATCCTTTCTTATCTCTCATTTCTTGCTTACTACTGAAATGTCAGCTCAAATACTTGATTGGTTGTGACTCCCTGATGAACTGGAGATGGCCACAGACATGATTTTGGTGTTTTGAATAATTTTCTGACTTCCAACAGTGTATTGCAAGATGCTATTGTGAAATAAGTTAGTTTGTAGGGGCCTCTCTCATTCAGCAATTACCTCCATGTTCCTGATTCCCTTTCAAAGAGAAAGTAGCAGACTTGCACTGAGAAAGTATCGGGAGCTGGAATTTTAAAGACTCAAGCATTCTATTCTGAATACATTACATAAAAGAAAATGCATTTTGAGATTTTATGGGTGATGGAAGCAGAAAAATGGCCATTGTAAGTAAATTCAATATAGCGTTCCTTATTCCATTGAAAAGAGCACAAATTCAAAACCTGAGCAAGCTGACAGGAGGGAGAAGCTGGGGCTCAAGGGGGATTAATGCCTGACTGAGTTGTGAAATGCTCTTGGGTTCTCCCCTTAACCCCAGCTCACTATTCCCAGGAGCCGGAGCATGTGACCTTAGAGCTTTTTTGGGCCCAGTGAACAACTGTGGTGAGTCATGAACGGCTTAAATTTCCCCTCCTTTCTTCACCTCTAGGGAGAGGGAACGATCCAGCCCCAAGCATTCACCACTGCACTAACCGGTACATTTACTTTCCAAACCAGCAGGAATTCACTTGCTAATTTACTCCTTTAAAAATGATTTATTCTGCAAAGCTGTCTGCTTTAATTACTATTTGAGCCTTCTAGAACCACAGGACTGGCTAATTATTTTCATTGCCTACTTTTGGTTGCTTGTGTTGTGTAGATCTGCTGTTTAATGAGTCACTCGGAAGCTAGAAGGAGCACTGAATTCCTGAAGTATAGGGTGCCTAGACAGAAATACGCAAGTTAATATTTCCACTGTAAGCAATGAGATGGTGTTTGTTTGTGATAAACCAGTTCTGAATAATTTATTTCTAAGCTCGAGGTGAGGTATAATCTCATCCCTTTTTACAAAGGGATGAGAAAGGGGAAAAAGGAATGCAGTGATGGGGACTGTGATTTCACCCATTAATTTAATTATTGTTATTTATAATGCTGAGATCAGAGTCCCACTGTCTCAGGCACTGCAAGCATATAATAAGAGTCAGTTACTGCAGTTTAGCTTCTATGCAGGTCAGTAATGGTAAAGTTAACATTTATTCTTTGGCAAAAATCATGCATGTATGCACTATCCTCACATAATTGTACTTGGCATAGGATATTTCTTATTTTATTAAATGTTTACATTACAAGCTGCTGATTACCACTTTTCATTACAAATACAGTCAACACAATTATCCGTACAGGGTTTATTCGGCTTGTGGATTTACTGTGTCACACATGGGGCAACATGCCAGCTAGCTGTGTGCAAAGCCAGCTGTAGCCTACGGGTGTCTGTTTGAAACTGGGGTGTGATGCTGCAGGAATGTGGCCCTGCTGTGTACAGGGCTGGGTGAGAAACAGAGTGAGGGCCGCTGTGCCAGGGCCACACATACAGGTGACCCATGGGCTCCTGATGTGACAGCAGGCTCTGAAGGCTGCACTTCCCCAACCCACCCGCTGAGAAGGTGACTACGTGGAGCAATCTCTCCTGCTGAATCATTCCCTGGCTTCACAACTCTAGAAACACTTTATATAGATAAACTACAGAGACTGTCAGCATAAGAAGAAGAAATCAGCCAGAACTGGGTTACTGTTAATAAATTCTACTGGGCATAAGAGACCGTGAGCTGTTGCTGCACTGTATTATTCAAAGTTTCCCTTGAACCTACAATTTTTACCTTTTTCTCCATTTCCCAGAGTATTTCTACCATCTGTATTCTCTGATAATGTAGGGTATGCTACAGGTCTGAACAGGAAATAGTTTTCTTATTCTGTGGAAAATTTCCCTACTGCTTCTGTCTCATAGATTGAATTTTTTGAAAGGTTCACCAAAAATTATGTCTCTGTTTCACAGCATTAGGTTAGGGGGAAATAGCATCTTATATTGATACCGAGCACTTTCCCGATTGTATTTCTTTGAAAAAAGTCCTTAGAATGGGTCACTGTCGGCACTGATTGAAGAAGTTTGATGAAATGGTGATGACACAGTTGGAGATAAAATGATGGTGTGTTTCATGGTTTTGTGTAAAAACAGAAGAGAGGAATTGAAATGTCAAGCTTGTGCATGGTATATAGTACTGTTTATTCTGTGCAAGTACTATAGAAAAGGAGAACTATTTGTGGATACTGAGCCCCTGTACTGAGTGAGCAAGATGCCCTAAAAGAAACAGAAATCTATCAACAAGAAAGAGAGTTTTATATCCACCTATCACCCATGGATGTTTTCGCCATCTCTGGTGTCAGGCCTTGTTTTCTGAAGTGTGTTTCTCCTCTGATAGTTAAAACCATCTCTTTTATCATATGTCATGAAATGATAGCTCATTCCCTTGCCTCTAAGCTATCACACACACTTAGAAAGAAACTCATCAATATAAATGTTTGTGCCTATGTCTGATTGGTTTCTCATGTTTAAAAAGAAGGAAAAGGGAGATTGATTGCAGAGGGCATAAAAGTAATGATGCGTTTAATGAAAACATACACTTTATAGGCAAAACACGCTTAAAAATTACTTGAAGCTGCTATATATGAGTTAATGAAATTAAATGACCTTCAAAATTTTGCTAATTTGACCTCAGGTTATCCCTTTTAGACTTCAGTCAGTTTTACATTTATTTGCACACATGGCATTTATTTTTGTGTATTTGGTTTTTCTTGAGAACTCCTTTCATCTCTCCCCATCAACTACTGTAGCTACAGAGATATGCTGCAGTGGTTACACAGCATGAAAACCAGGCTGCTGGCTGTGTGGCTGTCCCTGAAGAAACAACCACCCTTCCTTCACCCAATCCTTCCCTTTATGGCTTTGCCATAAATGTATAGAATCATAGAATCGTTAGAGTTGGAAGAGATCTTAAATATCATAGAGTTCAAATCCCACTTCCATGTTCAAGGGCACTTTGCACTAGAGCAGGTTTCTCAAAGCTGCATTCAGCCTGGCCTTGAACACTCCCAGGGATGAGGCTTCCACAATTTCTTCGGGCAACCTGTTCCAGTGTCTCACCACCCTCACAGTAAAGAATTTATTTCTAGTATCTATTCTAAATCTACCTTTTTTCAATTTAAAACCATTACCCCTCATCCTTTTGCTACACTTCCTGACAAAGAGTCCCTCTCCAGCTCTCCTGTAGGCTCCCTGGAGCTTTGTCTTCTCCAGGCTCTCAGTGTGTCTTCATAGGAGAGGCGCTCCATCTCTCTGATCATATTTGTGGCCCTCTGCTGGACCTGTTCCAACAGGTCCATGTCCTTCCTGTGCTGAGGACTCCAGAGCTGGACACAGTACTCCAAGTGAGGGCTCATGAGAGCAGAGTAGAGGGGTAGAATCACACCGTGACCTGCTTCACTTCGGCCACACTTCTTTTGATGCAGCCCAGGATGTGGTTGGCTTTCTGGGCTGCCAGTGTGCACTGGCACAAGACACAATTTGTCTTGAAGAGATAGGGCCCTCTAAATTCTGTTGCTAGCTACCCCTTTTCATACCATAACCAAACTGTGACCAGGTTCAAACTGCAGGGTGGTTGCCTGGCTGTTTCCCATGGGAAACAATGTCAGAAAGTCTATGTGTAGGTTAGTAAGTAATATTGCATCATTCCACCTCATGTTTAGCTGAAAAACATTTTGAGATTGCATTCTGTCTTAGGTTAGTTCATGTTTCTGAGGTGATGCTTATTCATGAAAAGTGTTAGAGGGATGTAAAGCACAGACTATGATGATATCTACACTGAATCTGGGATTGTGCTGCTGGCTTCTATCCTAATGACCAGTCTCATACTGGTCTCTCATAAGTGGTACTGAGGAGCTCATGCCCACGTTGGTCAAAACTATTCTTTTCTACAATGAATGGGACATCTCAATGCCACTTAGCATTAGAATTCTGGTCATGCCCTTTGGGCATGATGTGGTAGTAGTAGTAATAATAATACCACTACTACTACTACTACCACAACTACTACTACTACTATTGTTGGTTTTTATTGTTTTCTGATGTTGGTAAGGAGTGAGGGGGCTGTGTTGCATCATGCCAGAATGGTGTTTCTGTAGTTAGATTTCCCAGACATATCCTGTGCACCCTCAACTGCTCTATAGAGAGAGTAGGAAAAGTTTGTGACCAGGATCGGACAGAGCTGGGAGGCAGTGTGAAGGGCAGTTATGTGAAAATAGAAAAGAGTCCTTAGAACAAACTATCTCCTGAACTTCATCTGGATTTCTTCAGCAAGGGAACTAGAGCCCAGGGGCAAGGTAACACAGCCATAATGTGCATGATAGACGCAGTCTTTCCGTGCTGGTCCAAGCAGCTGTGACTGAGTGCCTTGGCTCTCAAGTAGGATGGATGTTGTGCCAGGAGCAGCACTGGGATGGATCATCTCCCTGCTGGAACGAAGACTCTATCATTGCTCTCTGCTTCACTGGTGTTCTACCCCCGCACATCTAAAGAGCTTCCTTGTTCATCTATGCTTTAAAACACTCATATATGTATTTCTCAAACAAATTAAACTTGCAGGCAGCTAAAGACTTTCCAGATCATGTTATTTTCATGCTTTTCATACAGATATCCTGCATTTCTGTGATGCAACATATTTCTTAAGATTGCTCTGGTAACTCATCAGAACTCTATCCATTTCATGAGGCAAATGACAAAATTTCTGGATAATTTTGTGTCAGGTACGGAACTGAACACTTGGCCTTTAGTTTCTTGTTTGAATAGCTGTAAGGACAATAGAGTCAAAAAAAGTACCTACTGCTATAAGAAGGGATAAGTCTTGACCAAAAATTCAGTTCATACCTCTCTCACCATGGCTTTGGGAAGGTAAATTTGGCTATTTATGGATGCATATGAGGAAAGGCTGTGGTTATCCTGAAACCTCAGCACATCTGTATGTACCTGGGAGCTAAGATATGCCGCACTTTCTTCTAACCACCCCCAAATACCAGAGAGGTACTGCAGCGTGTTTGCTACAGCGTGGGATCTGGCTGGGAACGGCAAAGAAACAGCTCACTTAGTTACCTCTCTCACCTGCAAAATATCTGGAGTGGAAGATGGCAGCTGTATCGTTCACTTCTGTCTACCCCTTATAGCCTTGATGTGGCAAGAAGTCTGTGTACAGCTCTGTGAGGCTCTGTACCTGGCTCGCGGAGAGGCATAGCCTCATCTTTGTCAGGAGGTATAGTGACAGGACAAGGGGTAACGATTTTAAATTGGAAGCGGGGAGATTTAGATTAGCTATTAGGAAGGAATTCTTTCCTTATGAGGGTGGTGAGGCACTGGAACAGGTTGCCCAGAGAAGCTGTGGATGCCCCATCCCCGGGAGTGTTCAAGGCCAAGCTGGATGGGGCTTTGAGCAACCTGGTCTGGTGGGAGGTGTCCCTGCCCATGGCAGGGGGGTTGGAACTCGATGATCTTTAAGGTCCCTTCCAACTCTAACCATTCTATGATTCTATGGTCTCTGAGTTTCCAAATGGGGAAGAAATATACCATAAAAATCAGGAGAAACTGAATCCAGCCTGCTGGTCACACAGAAGCCACTAACAGGAAATAAAGTGAAAAGCATGAGATGTTCCTTATTTTTCACTCCTAGCTTTGGATAATCAGGCTGTCAAAAGACAAGTTTAGTGCTGGGCTATATCTTTTTGATGGAGAAAATGGAGTGGAAAACCATGTCTCATTTCACCTGTATTTAATATCTTGTAGTAAAATGGAAAACAACAATTCAGCAGTTCATTTCTCTATTTCTCTCTCTCTCTAAGCATTCCATGTGGGGGAAAATATTAGACAGTTTCTTTAAAGAGGGAACCCCCTATTTAAGATGGATTGTGATCTACTAGGAGCGTGCTTTATAGCAGATCAATACTATTTTACATTGCTCTGAAATGATAGTAAGATTTTTCTTTTTCATTTTTTTTTTAAAGACATACCTTTGTAATAGTTTATGGAGGGACAATAACATTTTAAGTGTGGTTATAAACCACGTGGAAGTCTTTAGATTTCTGCCACAAATCCCAGTTTATTGTTTATATTCAACTCCTCCTCTACTGTTAAAGTAATTAAGAAATAATGGTAGAGGTTGCTGATGTGGCTGCAGCATGTTCCCATATCTGCAGTTTGAGATGCATAGAGATGTCACCTGTCCTCTAGGAGGTTTGGGTACCATTTCTGAGCCCAAGTTCCCACACATATTGGGGAAACATGTCAGTGGAATTGATGCTGGTAGATTCAGTGCAGGATGAAGACCAAATCCTCGTCATTTGCCATCTTACAGTTGCTCCCTACCAAATGGTTCTATTTTATTTCACTACCTCCCTCTGTCCCTTCTGAATGCCTGTGCCTGCCCTGGCAATTTTGCTTGCCACCTTTGTGGCACTTAGGTGCAACAAGTGCCTTAAGGTGAGCTAAGGACTTGAGATATTGATGATCAGTAAATTTCACTGTGCAAACAAAAACATAAATCCACAGCACGTGGGCAGGGTTGGCACATTTCAGAATGTAGTTGCTTTTGTTCCTGAGGTGCCTATTGAAAACGCAGCGTGGACTCTCCTTTCTCTGGGCTCTTTCATCTTCTGAGGGTGAACTATGGACCTGGAGTATTTTGTTCTGGCATCCACAGAATTTACAATGCCTGTTTTGAAGCAGTCTTCCCGATAAGATATATGGAGAAAACAAGGAAATAAAAGTAGACAAGATACTTAGTTTAGGCATTTTTCTTCACAGGCTATGAGACCGATACATTTTCTGGCTCTCAGAATAGCACTGTTATCCTTTTAAGAAACTTTAGAACAGAAAGAGGCTGAGGCCCATCTAGGTCAATCCCCTCTAAATCTTCAGACATTATGTGATTATTTTTCAAACATGCAAAATGTTGCAAATAATTTCAAAGGTATTAGAAATTTACCAGAAAACACTAGAGAAGAGCTTCTGAGAAGTTTGTGTTTCAAATATACCTGTATCAGTCCTTGCTATTGGTTTCTTCTTTGTGTTACTGGGTGCAGAGAAACTACTATGTAAAATGCTGTATAATTATAGGCTGAAATTTGACCAAGAGTCTACACAGTAAATTCCATGTTATTACAGGATAACCATGAGACACTCATTGCTGCCTTCTATACTACAATCTTCTTGCAATGCTGCAAATTATATAGTAATTACAGATGGAATAACATGGTATCTTCAACCATTAGTACTCTGCAATTTGCAGTAGCAAATGACTGGCCACGTTGTGCCCCGATGTCAGTGGGATTTCTGTGTCTAGATCATTTTGTGTATTAGCAGGAAAGATGAGTCCTAATAACATGATCAAATGCCAGAACTGGGAAGAAGGTTAGGAAGGCTTTATGCTTTGCGTTTTGTGCATGTTTTAGTGTTTTCCCAGATTTGCTTCCAGATGTGACTGCTGGGGTTATAACACAGCTGTTGCCTTTATAGCCTCGTCTGTATGAAAACTAGATTTTTTTGAGGATGTCCACATGTCCTGTTGTCCATAGTGCATCATTGTGTATTTCCTTTGGTTAACACACATATTTAAGACTTTTTTTTCCCCTTTTCTTTTTTATTACAGTTATAATCTTCTTTGCTGTGCTTGGACCTACAACTTAGAAATTAGCATCATGAGTTCTTCCAGATTTATTCCACCTTCTGTAAAATACCTGAAACTTCTTTCCAGAGAACACTGAGCAGGATATGTCCTCTACTGCCCCTCTTTGGTATATTTTACTTGCTCTTTAATTTCTGGGCAGGCTGGTTCCAGCTATATGCCCCTATATCTTCAGTGTAAGGGGAGTTTCTAGAGAGAGGGTGGAGGTTGGCAAATATAACTGCAGGACAAAGCTCTATTAACTTTGTATTGGTGCTGCATAGGGAGTACAGAAAGATATGAAGCCTTCTTTTGACGCCTGGAATGCTCATACAGAAAACACAGTGAACCTTCTGCTTCCTCTGAAGTGTTTTTTCTCCAGTGCACTGGCAACTCCTCTCGAACCTAAGCTCCTGCCCTCTGGGAACCTACACACACAGCCCCAGGTGAGCCCTTTTGAAGGGTCAGAGCGTTGTGTTTCTAGCAGGTGATGAGGCCGTTAGACACACAGCAGGTTGGCTGTAGGCACCAGCTGCACAGCTGTGGGTAGGGTGCAGAATTTGGTACACTTGCTGATGCTCCAGAGCCTGCACTGTGAGAGCAGTACTGTCACAGTCCCTGTGGTACAGATAGAGATGTGGTAACTGTCAGACCAGTCAGCCTTGCACATCTGTAGCATCTTGATAAGATGGAAGCCATTGGACAATTTTCCTTTTATTCCTTAAGGTATGACAATTAGACTGATTTTTCCCATCATGTAGTGCCTGAGTATAGGTCAGTTCCATCATGAATGTGTGGCATTTGGGCCTCAATATCCAAAAAAGAGGAAATATGAGTCACTGCTCTCTATGACTACTTCACAGCTGCAGTCAACCCTCTCTCTGAAGGACTACAAACTGCTAAGTACTGTTTGTGAAGAATAAGGCATAGAGAAAACCCTGATGAAAACACACATTATTAAGAAGCATTTAGATATATCTGAAAAAATCTAGCTTTGTTTTCCTTGCCAGCTACACACAATTAAACAGATTAAATTAGGCTGCACTGAGCTCTGGGCTGCCACACCAGGCTGCTTCTGATATCCAAGCTGCTTGTTTAAAGTTAACCCAGAACTCTCTACAGCCTATTGTAGTTCTCAGTCTGCAGCGCGTTCCCATAGACTGATAATATTGTCTTTGTGAATAAAATCACACGCAATCCCTACTCTTCACAACAATAAGATTATAAAACGCTTAAACTGTATTCAGAAGTAGAGCATGCACGTGGTTAGCATTACCAGGTTGCCCAGTGAGAAACTTTCCCTGCTTTCACAGCTTCTCCAAAGCTATTGTAGTCAGGGCTAGGAGGCAGTCACCCTGAGATCCTAGACTTTCTTATGCAAAGTGTTTTTATGAAAACTAAATAATGCTCTGAAATGTCAATTCTGGTGAAACAGAGCTAAGCTCTGGCAACAGCAACACATATGTTGGTTGTTACTGCCCAGGCTCAGTGTCTAGCCTGTGTCAGGCATGAGGCTGGGCACTGAGCATCCCCCTTGGCTCAAAATGACCAAAGGCTACTCCTGATGACTCAGTGATGAACCTTTTTAGAGTATGGAAATGTTGTCAAAGACCTCTTTCTTTGATGTGAGACCCAGCTACTTGAACATGTCTTTCAACACAGGCCCACAGAAGCTTTTGGTACCTTAGTTGCATCCTACTTTCTGTCTAAATTATGGTTTGAATCTTTGGAGACTATGACAATTAAGGCAAATCATTATAGGCTTTTCAATAAACTGTCTGCAAAAGACTCACTATCTCCTGCAGGAAAGTACAGACCAAGGCAAAGCTGTGAAAAGTATGATGAAAAATCTTCCTCTCTTTCACTCATCCAGGATGATCTTGGCCATTGTTAATGTCCATCCAGTAGCCCAGAGCTCCCAGGTCTCCTATGCTCCTCCTGAAGCCAAAAATTATAGACATCTGTTGTTTAAAAATGCAGACCAGAAACAGAGTTATGGCTTTCTCTGTTGAAAAGTGCATTTTCTCTCCATTTCAACCCTGTCTCTCTCACCAGACCAAAATGAAGCTTCTTGGTATATGGCTAGAACTCATTTAAATAAGGCAGAATCAAAGTTGCATTTGCCACTCACAGTGTCTCTGCTATTTGTAAATGTGTATTCTGAAAACCTCCTGAATATCTTTAATGAAAAAAAAAATAATAATCGACTGATATGCAATTAATATGTGTATATATGCCCAGTATTCTAGTTTTCCCCCCTTTTTCTGGTTTCAGATAGAGCAAAGAAGAAAGACACGTGCTGAGAGAAAGGAATGAGGATTTGAGGAAGGGAAAAAAAATCTCTATTTGTAAAACAAATTAATCTTTTGGACACCTCTAGGTTTGAGTGCTTTCTTTTCAATCTTTTTAAAAGCACCCAGTACTTGTCTTCCCAAAGTGATGGCTACCAGATGTGTCAGTGCCAGCTGAGCATCTGCCATCACTTGTTATTTTGGGGCACATTGGCCCTATGTGTTTACACTTCTTCAAATTGTCAATCTCCTTCAAGGAACTAGCAAGGATTGCATTTGCATTGGTTTTACTTCTCTGAATTGTTTTCCCATTCTTATTATCACCCTTTTTCTCAGTGAGAGGTTGAATTTCTGCTGTGATAATATCCACCCACATAAAAATGAGAACTTAATACATTTTAAGAGGAAATGGCTTTTAATAATTGATGAAGATCCAATATTCTGAGGAGGTCCTAAACCCACCAAAAGTGACACATGGGTTTCTTCCTTCCCCTCCTCTATTCCCAGCACTTTCTGGTTTGTGTTCTGATGCCTGTACAGCTGGATTTTTGATATTACAAGGTAGCTAAACTTCATCCATGGAAGCTACTGACAAATAGTACTGTTTGATGTTCAACTAGCCCTAAAGTATTTCTAAACACCTTTCTTTCCTGTGAAAATTTATGGTGTGTCCCAAACATCGTTGGTGCTGGTTTGCATGACTTGGCAAATTTATAACACATCATTTGAATGACAAATAGGAGAAATTAAAAAGATGGGATTTTTTTTTTTTTTTAATTTTTTATTTTTTAAAGACAGATAGAGCAGTTAAAGCATTCGGAGAAATACCTCACACAGAATGTTAACCGAATAATACCAGCTACAAGCACAATCACTGCTAGCATAAGGGTCAGCTAAAAAGTCCTGTTATTGTAAAAAATAGTCTGAATGGGATATATCCCTTGTGAGTAATTTAATTTACTAGAGAAATACAGACTTTGGATAAAATGCATTGTTACTATCTTCTAATTTTTGCCTGTAGCAGGATCCTCTGTGTCTGTGTATAAATATTGGTATCTAGGATAGATGTTAAGTATGCATTAATATTTGTTAATTCATACAATTTTGTGGTACTATGTCTCGCAATTACTTGAGACATGTTTCAACTCTGAATCAATTCCCAAACAAAAAATAATTGAGGGTACTTAAAAACTAGTTGGAAGTGGATGATCAGACTCTTCAATTAATTAGGAAAAAATCAAAGAGATGATGGAGCATGTGTTGCAGAATCACAAGTGACTGCATCAAGTAAGCTCAAATCAACAAAAAGCTAATAAGTAATCACATAATTACCTACAATGCACTCTTGAAAGACAAGAGGAACACAAAGTATCTACTACTTCCAAAAAAGAGGGAACAGTAACAGTGGAAGATACTTGAATATTTCGGTATGCTTCTCCATTAGCATTGAAATACATCTACATGGATGTGAGGACAAAGTAGAGAATTTCATAAGAATATGCGTATTTGTTTATTAAACAAGAACATATTCATTTTAGTTCTTCTGATGCACAAAAAAATCAAGCTGCTTTTTGTTTTTAGATGTATATGAGGAGGATTGTAGTTCTATCCAGGCTGATGGCAAAACACTAATTGTTGAATGTCAGACCTTACAGCAGTTTTGAAGAAAATCGGAGCTTTACTCCTGGTATTGAAGTCCAGGGTCATCTGTATATAGAACAAAGAAGGGAGAACAGTCTGAGAATGAATAAGCTGGCAAAGCTTTTAGAGAATCAACAATCATCACCTGCATTTTAACAAACTGCCTGCTCATAAAAAATCTCTCTTATTTTTATTTGGCCAGTTAACAGCGACACATCAAGAGGCAATAGCTCTAAGCCCCAAATAAAAAATGCAGATCTAGCTTCTCTCTGAATGTCCTACCCAGTACAACAGCAAGTGAGGAAATAAAATTCCTGCTGAAGCATGGGGATAGCAAGAAGAAATGCACCTTTGCTTCACTACATTAGCAAAGGCGCACCCCATTGCCTATAAAGATTCCTGCTGTGTTTAAGTATCTCCATTTCTGAAAACCCCAACAGTAACAATCTTCTGAAACCTGAAAAACATGACAGAGAGTAAAATTAATTATATACACATGTTATTTTTTTCCCTCACTGGTCTCTAATAGACAACATTTTTGGAGCAGAAGAAAAATGTTTTTGTTTCCATGGCAACAATATCCACTTGTCTCCTTTCTGTCACAAACCACGGTTTCTGAGCATATTTAGGAAAATTGAAACGTGGGTAACTCAGAATGATAAAGCCAAGTGCAGTAAATTTTCATCTAAATAAATATTTGTATTCGGTCTTGTATTCATTGGCTTTGAAAATTTTCAAGGTCAGGGTATTTGTTTGCCATGCTGATGGTGTTCTCATTAAACACTTAGTCCTGTTCGCAATGAGGAGTCTTACTTAAACGTGTCTTGAATGTTGCTGATGCTACCCTAAAATAATTGAAATAATTAAAGCGGGAAGCAGCTCTGCATAACATCTTTCTGAACGGCAAAGCACGTCACTGTAGCACTTGAGGCAACCGGCGTATAGAGTATACAAGAATATATGCTGGAAGGGTCAATTCTTTAATTTAGAAGTGACTCGAGGGCGTCTCTCTTCTCTGGACAATGCTAACTGTGCTGTCAAAGTTCAGCAACAGTCTGTGCAGAAAACCGTTGAACTGATCTGCCAGGGCTCTGCTTTCTTCTTTTCAATTCCTTCTCAGTGCAAACCTCTCGGCTACAGATTCAATCTCTTTCTTGTCAGTTGGACTTGTTTCTCTCTGAATAATCTCTTTACACTCATTGGGCCAGACTTTTAGGTCTTTGCTCCAGAAATATTTATTTGTAGAAGATGAAAAGGTTTTAACAAGAGAAACTGAGACCCACCCCAGAATATACACTGTTATACAGCCAATAGAACTTGGGTGTATAAAGCTGTATGTAGATATCAAGTCTCAGCTTTAAAACAGAAATAAACTGCTTTTATTGGAGTTATTTAAACCCAAAGCAAAATACGGTGTTTCGGTTTTTTGATGGGAACAAAAAACCCACCCTAGTGCTGTCCAATTTAAAATCTCAATCACAGGAAACGTTCGCTGCCCACGTTTTCTCATTAATAGAATGTAGACAACAAATTTCACCGGTGGTTCTCTTTGTAACTTTGATAAAGTGGTTTGACCAGGCAAACTGTAAGCTATTGAAAAGGCTACTATTTCAGACACAAAAATGATGCCTCTGATTTCGTTGCCCTCCTGCATAACCATTTGAGTTTGTGGTGCAGTGGGAGCCCGGTGCGCACACCGTGCCCTCACCTCCCGGTATGAACAGCTTGCATTTGGAGGACTCTCTTTTGGGGTACAGTGGACCAACTAACTCGGCTGTTGGTGCAAGGTGATAAAGGAAAGCCATGTGGCTTTTATAGCCGTATCTGGCCCCTTCGGCTCTGTGCTGAAGTGCGGCGGTCCTGGAAGCACCATGGGTGCTGCAGTTAAGCTGGTGAGACAGAGAGGTGGTGGCAGCTAATGGGGGAGACAGAGATTTTTCTCCCCCTCTCAGCAGCCCTTTTCACTGATGGGTTTCTTTTCCAGTTTGCATGTTCTTATATAAAAGACATTTTAGTTATCAACTCCAGCACTGATTTCTAATTAACCACCATCTAAGAACATTACAATGCCTGCTCAGAGAAGATAAAGGATCATCAAAGTTGAAACAAGAAAACAAATTTGTGCTGTTCCAGGTGACCCCTCGCCCCAGCCAGCTTTTTAAAGGCGACGGCTCTACATGCTAAGAGGCCTTGACTGTCTCTCACTTTGGCCACAAGGAAAAATGCTACAGTACATCCATTCATCCTAACTGGGACTGTGATGTTTTTTGCATGCACAGCTCCTGATGTTGAGCTATTAATGCCTCTTTGAGAATAAACCTATTTCAAAATGTTGGCAGGATCGAGGTCCTTGTTAGGGCTTGTCTTTCACCACAAAAGCTGGGTTTTACCTCAGGGTACTATGTATTTCAGGTAGCCTGAGGTAAAAATACAAGTGGAGGCAACACAGAAGGTAACTTTGCACAAGGGTGCAGATTGTATCTTCTCTGTGTTTTTGGTTTAGAATACTTGATACCTATTAGGTACTCTGAGGTGAAAAGGGAAGTTTTTCTGGCAGGGAGTTTAAGGCCTCTTTCCCCTTTCTTTTTTCAGAAAAATGGCAGAAGCAGTACTTGCTCTGCTTGCTGCAATTCTTTATATCTGCCTATTTTGTAATATTTTGTGTTTAGTACTGAAAATGAATCAGTGAGAAAGAAATAACAGAGGTGTAACATGATGGATGCAAAAACCTCACCGCTGAGTTGAGGTGCTGAGTGGAGAATTACAATTGGATTTTATCTCAAGGCATAAAACCCCCTGAAAAATAGGGGTTTGTAATGGAAAGGCTATTGCTGACACAACCTTAACTTGAACATCACCGATGGTCACACTATCACTTTATATAGCAGTTTAATGGCCAGCTTTTTGCCTTGCCAGTGGGAACATGGCCAGCTGAAGTGATTGGGTTTGCATGCTGTAAAGCAGCTCGACCTCGGAATGCGCCAATGTAAAAACACTCGCTCTTCAATAGCCAAATTTGAAATAATGGCCTAAAAATAGAAGCATGTGGCTTGCACATTGTGTTTACGCTGGTGCTGGGTACAGATAACTGCCACCTCCCCTCTGGAGTTTAATAATCTTAATGAGCAGTTTTAGGCTGCTGAGTGTTTTAGGCAGTCCATGATGGGCAACTACAGCAACGACATTTGCAGCAGCTGCAATTGGCATTTCATCCTTCTAAGTAACCCATCTGTAGCAGAGCCTGGCCCTCTGGAGCTACGGCCCTTTGTAGCCCAGGTAGCGCTCCTCAGCTTGCTTTGTTTCACTGAGCCTCCAGATCTAAATGGCCTTTTGAGAAGTTGTTATGATATCATATATGAAATGATGAAAATGAAAAAGAATCTCATGATTTACAGAAGTGTACAAACCTACATAAAAATAAAGAGTCTATCTAGACAATAACTGTTTTTATATGTATTTATATATAAACACAGACATTTTAGACAACAAGTGTTATAAAAGGAGTGAATTTAAGTGCACCAGTTTGCCTTTACTTTAGCAAAGAATTGTAATATTGTTGATTTTTTTGATAAGGTCTAAAAGCTTTATCAATTTAGCTTTATCAATTTGAATTTATCCACATGCCTGAGATCTCACATCTTATCCTGTTGTCAACGGTACATGGTGAATAGCAACATGAAGGCACAAAGCTCTCACAGTTCTGCAGAGCTGTTCTGTTCCCGAGAATGGCACTCAACTTGGTAAGATACAATGATCCAGGTATTGCACTTGGTAGGATACAACAATCCATAGCCAGGACCCTTGAAATAAATGCATCACAGAAGGACTGGAGCTATCTGGGAGCTGTGATTTTCCATTTTAGCATTAGTTGTTTTTAAAGACCTTGGAAATGTCTGGGATGACACCCAAGTATATTTAGCACAGGTACATAGGACAAGGTCTTTGTATGCCCAGGAATTAAAAAGTCTGAAACTATCTGAAAAAGGGGTGGGAAGAAATAGACTGTTAAACCTCATAATCATTTATGTAGTGACTTAGCTGAGGTCTTCATTTTTGGGAGGAAGTTATTCCAGATGTGATTTGCAGGTGTTCATGGGCAGAGAAGTGCAAGCAAACAGCAGATGCTTAATCCTGCTGTGTATTGTAGGCTCTAACTGCATCCCTCAGGGGTCTCTGGCTCCCACCTGCCAGTGTTGCAACCTGAGATGTGTGACTGTGCATCTTAAGTGCTGGCAAGGATGCACACCCACCATGCACATCCACCCTGACATGCCAGCACCGATTTACTTTTTCTTCTCTTTGATTCAGCAATAATCCCGGTGTGGATTAAATTTGTAGAACTGTATTTAAAAGTGAAAACAAGAATGAAAATAATAAAAAAACCCCTCTGTATTGATTTTTTTTTTTTATCCCAAGCATACGCAAGTGGAGATTTAGCTGTATTTATGCAAATGCAGCTTTTAAAGAAGCTTGTCTCTTAGTCTTAATTATGAAAATCCTCTTGAGTCTTTCAGTCCACAGTGAGCTATGCTGCTACTTTTCATAACTAGAGACAATTGGAGCTATCTTGGAAATCTTGAGCTGCCTTCTGCTTGATGCCCAGAAGACTTTGCTGCAGCTCTGCTCAGGGTCAATTGTGCCTTAAACTTCTTTCAGACTATATTCAACATGACAAGCAAATCAATCTTTTCAATTCTGGAGCTGATGAAACTCAACATTTTATAAAGCGTTGCCATGAGAGTATGAACTGAGTAGATGGCTTTCAGGCCTATTCAATGTCACTTTACACTACTTCACTTGGATTTCTATAAATGCGGAGTACTAGCCTATTCGAGTCTGTTAAACACAAATAACCAGACAAGCCAAATAATAAGACATCCTTTTTATAATGATACAGCTTTGTGACATGCCTTTTTTGTTCTCTCTCTTTCTCATCTCTTTTTGTTCTCTCTCTTTCTCACCTCTTTGTGTATACGTTATACATGCAAATGCACTTTGCATTTAAGAGCTATCATGTCACTATACACACACACACACACATTACTGGGCACCAGATTTTATACAGTGAGTAGTGTTGAGATCACACGATCAATAATTTTTTACAGTTAGATGACTGAAAACCATATTATTTTATCAGATTTTTCCAAATAATAACACCAGATGGTGACATAAATTTATAATTTTGCCTTAGTGCATGAGAATTTAATCACATGTCTGTTATTAATAGTAAAACCTCCATGCCTAGTGAAGCAACTTATGATTGTGTTTTGCAAAGAAAATAATGGGATTATTCTTTCAATAGTGGTCCCTGAGACACTCTGAGAAGTGGTGAGTGAAGTTCTGCTTCAGGAGGACTCCATACTCTATATTGAGTGCTTGCTTAAGATTCAAGATGTAGGATGTGATGCAATCTTATGCCATGCACTCAAATAGAGTGGGACTGTGTAGAACAAGATACCAAAATGCTTCATAATTTTAGGTCTGTAGTTGTGGTGCATCCAACAAAGCAGAAGAATAAGATATTCTGCAAATTAGACACTTTGAAGGCATTCCAATTGTGCACTGAAAGCACCCTGTGTTTCATCAGTTTCTTCTGAAAACCGTAGCCTGGAGGTTGGCACAGTTCTCTGGTAGTATACAGTTGGCCAAACTTTATGATCAGCTATGGACTGAGGATTCTTTGACTGTACAACGAGCAGCAGAGCTCACCCCCTCAGCTTTGGAAGTGCTTCCTTGAGGTAAGATCTGTGTATTTGGAAAAGCTATTTCTGAACTTTATTTGAAATAATTCTGTGTTGAACCATATTATGGGATTTCAGATGAATGGAAAATAAATAATCCTGGAAATCTGTGTAATTTTGAATTAGAGGGAATTAAAATTTCAGCCCAAAATATCTACACCCTCCTACCAGTGATCCTCTTCTCTGTTCTTCATCTGTTCCATTTATCCTAACAGGCACCTTACAATTATTCTATGGTTTTGTTATTTTGAACGACTTCTTATCCTCCCATTCTATACCTTTAGTGGCTGGTGTCAGGTGACTCCCTCCTGCTCTTGTCCTATTTCTCTCTGGCGAATGTGTTGATTTCATATTTCTGAGAGTCATGAGAGAAGAATACCAGGCTGGATGACTCTGTTCTCTAGTCTCAAATGTCTTTGAGAAGGACTGAGGGAGAGAAATGAAGAGTCTTTTCATTTGTGTTCCTGCAGAACATAAATAAAGTAACTATCCTTTTTGAGAGGGTGATTGCTTTAGCTTTAGGACAACACTTGAAAGTTTACAGATTTTCAGTTTTACGAATATGAATACTTTATTTTAAATGGGTGAATGTAGTGAATTATAAGTTCTATATGTCGCTGAGCCCTGCTTAATTTCATTCTCCAAATAGCTCTGCCATCAGAAGTTGTATCAATCTCATGTACTATAAAGTTTCAGATATTTTTTTCTCCATTAGCCCTTCAGTCAATAAGAATTTTTGCTATCCTGTTTTCGATGTCTGTTGAAATCTGAAATTCAGGTTAGCTGATCTTGCAATGACTTGCAACCGAAGTTACAGTAGCTGTTTGGTCTTGTAATGGTTTAGTTTAGAGGTGGTGGGGGTTTTTTTGTTTGAAAATTTTTTTTCTAGTTTTTGTTTAAAATTTTATTGGATTTTCATGAAGAAAGATGAAATGCTAACAGGAAACATACAACAATTATAGTGTTTTGTCACATTATGCAGAATTTATTAGAATATCAGTAGGTGTTTTTCCATAGTGTAAAGGGAAGTTGACGCCCATCAGGAGTAACTCAATACCTGCCAGCACTGGATCTTAACCAATTCAGTAAATCAGGGCTATTTTTAATCTCCAAGAATGCTTTCCTACGTGATTATTGTTGCTAAATACATAACACTATTGTATTGGGTTTGCATGGCAAGGTTTTGGTAGCCGGGAGGGCTACAGCAGTGGTTTTTTTGAGATACTGCTATACGTTTCCACTATGTCTGATAGAGCCAATGCCAGCCAACTCCAAGACAGGCTCTCCTCTGGCCATGGCCAAGTCCATCTGTGACAGTGGTAACACCTCTGGGATAACATATTTAAGACAGGGAAACAACCCCACTTTGCAACAGCAATTGAAGCTGGATAGAGGAGTGAGAATATCTGAAAAAACTCTGAAGATATCAAGGTCAGTGAAGGAGGAGGGGGAGAAGGTACTCCAGGCACTAGATGAGAGATTCCCCTGCAGCCAGTGGTAAAGATCATGGTGAAGCAGATTGTCCCCCTGCAGCCCATGGAGGTCCATGGTGGAGCAGATATCCACCTGAAGCCTATGGAAGACTCCACACTGGAGCAGGTGGATGTACCTCAAGAAGGCTGTGACCACATGGGAAGCCTGTGCTTGAGCAGGCTCCTGGAAGGACCTGTGGGCCCATGGAGAGAGGAACCCAGGCTGGAGCAGGCTGGCAGGGCTTGTTACCCTGGGGGGCACCTGCTCTGGAATGGTCTGTTCCTGAAGGACTGCACCCTGTGGAAGTGACTCATGCTGGAGCAGTTTGTGAAGAACAGCAGCCTGTGGGAAGGACTCATGTTGAAGAAATTCATGGAGAACTGTCTCCCATGGGAAGGACCCCACACTGGAGCAGGGGAAGTTGTGAGGAGAAAGGAACAACAGACATGACAGGTGATGAACTCACTACGAACCCCATTCCCTGTTTTCCAGTGCTGTGCTGAAGGAGAAGGTAGAGAAATCAGGAGTAAAGTTAAGGGAAGAAGGGAGGGGTGGGTGGAAGGTGTTTTAAGATTTAGAATTTATTTCTCATTGTCCTACTCTGATTTGATTTGTACTAAATTAAATTTTCACCGAGTCTGTTTTGCCTGTGATGGTAATTGCTGAGTGATCTCCTTGTCCTTATTTTGACCTTTTGTTATATTTTGAAATATTTGTTATAAATATTTCAAATATTTATATTTTTTTAATATTTGAAAATACAATGAGTCTTTCATTATATTTTCTGTNTGGAAGTGGCACCTGCTCTGGAACGGTCTGTTCCTGAAGGACTGCACCCTGTGGAAGTGACTCATGCTGGAGCAGTTTGTGAAGAACAGCAGCCTGTGGGAAGGACTCATGTTGAAGAAATTCATGGAGAACTGTCTCCCATGGGAAGGACCCCACACTGGAGCAGGGGAAGTTGTGAGGAGAAAGGAANAACTCCTCCTAGGTTATTGCTACTGGTGATATTCAGACTGCAGTTTCTTCTGGTTGTGATGTAATACATTTCTTTTGCAAATCATGAGAATCATACTCTAAAAATCATTATCATACTCTTTTTATCACTTACTTACTCAATTGGGTAAAACTCTTTAACAAAACACGTCCATTGCTGAGACTTCAAATGTAGAAAATAGTATTGTCAGGTTATTAAACTTTGTGAAACAGGGTAAGATAGAGAAGTTAATTCTTCCACAAGGTCTAGCGGGCATCAGACTTTTTTATCTCTTTCTTTTGCCATGGTGAGAAGGAAAGAAAATAGCAGTGACAAACCTAAGATAGTGACAATGATCTTGAAAAAGAATGGTGCAATCCTGAATTTATAATGTTAAGGTTGCAATTTAGTGAATTCTTCCAGATACTGAACACTGCAGATGAATAAATATTGTTTCCTCTTACAATAAGTTATTGAAAAGGTAAAGGGATTGTGATATAATACTCGGCAGAAAGACTTTTGAATGCACTTAGCTATAGTAGTTATGTATTCTTGGGTTGTCTTTATCCATATGCTTATAATCTCCTACAAATTTGTCAGACCCAATAATTCAGCTCACAAAGATGCTTACACTCAGTATTTGTTTAAATAGAGGTATATCTGAAAAAGGTTTCAACCTAATGCTTTACAGAGAGGTCATCAGGAGGTTTCAGATCAGTTTCTGTTATAAAATGCTGTTTTTATACTTTCATTAATTCCTGTAGCATTCACCTTTATGACATAGCTTTCCATGCTTGAGAGAATATTTGGATTCAGCAGAATCCTTTCAGCTGCCTTTGGGTATAAAAGAATCCTATTTAAATATATGAAGTAAATCCTACTTTTTTTTTTTTTTTTTTTT
>VZRU01013142.1:98015-144885 GCA_013398155.1 Pedionomus torquatus
TTTTTTTTTTTTTTTTGTCCAGTAGGAGGAAAGGGAAATGTTTCAAACCAAACCAAGTTTTAAACTTCAAATTGTTCAAGTACAATAGCTCATAATGAGCAGCTGAATCAATCTGAAAAGATATAGGGAAGTGTTCACATCATCCAGTCTTAGGCAGTGGATATAATCAACTTATTACCCAAACTTTTCCTATTGTCAGGCTCCTCAGTGAACTCAGATTTACATGGTCTGAACCACCTCCAGGAAAAATCTGTTTCTCTCTCTGCTGACTATAGGCAAAAACCTTGGGAGAATAGTTGCTTAAATTAGATGACTAAAACTGGGTGGTAAGAATAATGTCTTTCATCACAAGGCAGAAATATTGCCAGTCCTTAAAAGTGTGCCCTAATATACGCGTGAAGTGGAGCTGGTCATCCTTTTCCAAGGTTTCACAGAATGGTAGAATGATGTGGAGGACTCACAGCTCAGCACTTAGAGTATACTGGAATCAGCGCTACATTGTGGTATAAAAATGTTGTTCAGTTAGCTATTCAGATACGTTTACAAAGCAAATATGTCCTCTTTATATTGAAGAGTGCCCATCAGAGCTGGGCTTGCCTGTGAACCCAAGGAGCAAAACTCTCCTTCCCTCATCATATCACCTGTGGTTGCATTGCTCACTTGACACCCTGCCATGGACAAGTAGTTCCACAGCTTTGTCTTTATTTTGAGGGTATCTGTAGCTTTGTTAGAAATTTTTCCCTTTTTCTCTCATTGGATATTGTCCTGTGTTTGTCAGTCATTGAGTTGATGTGATATTTGTCATGAGCTGTTTTGTTTGCAGCCAACATATGGAAATACTTTTAAGAATTTAACTGTTGATCTAAAATTTGAGCTGAAGAAACTTGAACAAAAATGCAATACTATTGCTTATAAATAGTTTATATATCACTTGTAGGCAAGAATTAATACCGTAGGTGTTTTCAGCCACAATTTCTATCATGAGGCAAGAAATCTTAATCGAACTAATTACTGGTTTTAGTCTTGCATTGTTGTTTTACTTTCAAATTATTTTCTTCAGAAATACTTGATTGTTCTTTGTTGTTAACTATACAGACATGTTGATTTGCAAATAAATGTGCACTGCACATTAAAACTACACAGCGCTACTCCTTAATTTAACATTTTATCATTAAAATGGCAAATGACATTTCTTATTTATTGTCTGGTACTTTTACTTGTTCTTTGTGTCAAACTACTGTGGATGGAAATGGAAATTTTATTAAATTGGAGTTCTATTTAATTGCAGAAAATGCATCTCTTAAAACCTTTTATTAATGCAGTAAAATTACTTTAAATAGACTGGTGACATATTTTTAAATTAAAACATTTGGTAGTTTGAGCTAACTGATTTATTAATGAGAAAGTATGAATTGAAGCTAGTGAATTAAACAACTTGCTTATGGTTACAATTTCCCTGAGACTTTAGAATAACTAGCTTTTAGTCTATCATGGTTTGGTTTTGTTTGTAGGTAGGATAAGGAAGACAAACTGCCACCTTTTAATCCCACTCAGTTTTTATACTTTGAATGAAGTAAATACTGTACAAAACTGCTAAACCAGAATGAAGGGGGAAAAAAAATCTTTCAACACTTGAGAAAGTTGTCAAGCTAAACCAGCTTGACACTTCAGTCAATTTTACACATGATCTCACCTGATGGTCCCCATCAGTTTGCTTGTTTTACTTATGGTGAAAACTTAGTTACAAAAATGTTTTATTTGCATGTGGTTTTTAAGACCAACCTTAATTGTCAGTACAAATTTAACTTTTTGAAATCTTTATTATTTGAGTGATTTTAATTCTCTTATTTAAAGAGCATTCTCTAAGATTTTAGTTTCTGAGTTGTACATGAATGTGTTTAAAATTATAACAATTTTGGATTTTTTCTTTGGAGACTATAGACGGAACTTGAATAACTTACAGGCTAGGTTTTGTGCTAGGGATGTCTGAAAAGCAACTTAAAGAGACTGAAGTAATTTTGAAACAATAATTTGAGGTACAAACACAGCTCCTCAAGCACATAATTGAAATTGATTTAATACAAAATCAATAGAATAGAATCATAGGATGGTTTGGGTTGAGTTGGAAGAGATCTTAAAGATCATCGAGTTCCAACCCCACTGTCATGGGCAGGGACACCTCCCACTAGAGCAGGCTGCTCAAAGCCCCATCCAACCTGGCCTTGAACACTTCCAGGGATGGGGCAGCAACAACTTTCCTGGTCAGCCTGTTCCAGTGTCTTGTCATCCTGGCAGTAAAGAGTTTCTTCCTAATATAATCTAAATCTCCCCTCTTTCAGTTTAAAAACATTATCATTTGTCCTATTGCTATACTCCCTGATAAATAGTCCTTCCCAATCTTTCTTGTAGGCCCCTTTTAGTTACTGGATGGGGTCCCTGGAGCTTATAGGATTGACTCCTAGAGTATGATTGATTCCTATCGAAATCAAGGGGACTATAGAAAAGAGTAGGAATTAACTACTTGATTTGAGGTGCTAAATCTTGTGCAAATGGTTCCTACTATGAAAGTAGAGGAACTGAGTGCTGCATCAGGAAAGAACGTTCATGTATATTTTTCCTTTTTGAATGCAGAAGTTTATACAGAAAATACACTTATTTTGAACGAATTAAGACAAAAAAGTAAAACTTTAAACATGACTGCAGTTGCAAGAAGTGAGCTAATGTCTTCAACAGTTCTTATCAATATGAGTGTCTAAGTTCAGACCTCTTAATAACTACAGTCTGAATATAATGAAAATCCTGTAAACGTGTGTATGTGGTTCCCAGGACTGGCTGTGGATAAAGTATCCCACAGCATATGTATGTCTAAACCTGTCAGAGTTAATTATTATTGCAACCCTTTTCTTGCACCACAAGTGAATTTGAGGGAGGATGCCAAGCTGGCATGCCACTAGATGTTGCTCTAAGACAGTGTCTAACAAAAGAGGAACCTAAAAAATATGCAGTCTCTAATAGTTGCATCAGTCATCACAATTCTCTTTAAAAATAATTCAAAGATTAAACCTTAAGCTTTTGAAACAGATTAAAAAAAAGGGGCGGGGGGAGAAAGGCATCATGAACTGCTATTAAAACTTACAGTATCAGAGCTACTGCATTTCTGGGAGCAGAGTATGAATAAGAATGCTATTTTATCAGAAACCTTTGGTTTTATAAGACTGCCTTATCTAATTCTTGAAGTGCTTTCTGTTAAGCAAATTCACATCCTTTAAAAAAGCACAGCATAGATTCCTTAAGTCTTTCTATTCCAGATCTGAGGCTTGTGAGGCTTGTGCCTGCTTGAGGTCAGTGCTTAAATGAGTTTGCTGGTCTTGGCTGAAATACAATGGATGCTTCACGTTTTTTAGCTAACTTCATCTTGGTTAACGGGCACTTAGAAGTTAAATAGAAGAAATACTAATTAGGTCAATATGGAAATAAATCTGCAGTATTGTAGGAATATGCTTGCACAGTGTCTACTGAAACAGGTGTGGTTTTAGTCTAGGCTTGCAGTATTTCACTTGCAGAGACAAATAGATTAATAAAAGAGAAGAAAAACCCTTTGAAAAATAGGGAATTTGCTCCTATGGGAATCAGTGAAGGTTGGGATCAAGATCCTTAGTAAGATAATTCAGAATGGGAGGGGATATGCTTGTAGAAGACTTTTGTAGGATAACAGGCTTACAAAATGGCATCAGGGCAAAGGACACAGCTAGATACTCCCTGGAGTGAATATTCAAGTTTGCTTTGGCTCCACTGAATAGTTCTGTGTACATTTCGCTTTAAGTAGTCATATTTTCAGATTTTCAAAATTTTCTTATTTATGCTTGATTAAGTCAACTTACAACATACAGTTATGATAACCATCAGAGACAGGCTATATTTTTGAGAAAATGTTAGCAGCTCACTGATTAAATATGAAGTGGGCATTGAGAGATCATTAACACTGTGAAATGGATTTCTGACATTTTAAAAAAGCAGCATGTACCTTTGTCTTTAGCTCTGTGGTGGGTCTTAAATGAATAAAGTCTTTGATGATCATTTTTTTTTGCATCTGGAGGTGATATATTCTACCAGTTATGCTCTACAGGAAACAGTGGAAATTAGTTTTCATTAGTTCATTGCAACTTGACCTCAGTGTACCACCAGAATCTGTAAAAACTCCTTTTTAAGCCAAGTGCTTACAAACATGTAATTTTAAATAGAATTTCAGTAAAATGGTATTAAAATGTATTTTTTAAGGCCTTTTACACACTGCTGTCCATGTATAGTGAAATATTTTTAAACTCTCCATATCTATTTTATGACAGTTTTTCAACCATCAGTATACAATAATATAGTATGGTATACAAAGATGTTAAAGTTACATTCTACACGTTTGTTTTTCTTTCTTTTCCTTCTGACACAGGCAGATGCACACACATACGTGTGCGCACAGGACCATGTACCAAGTTAGGAGCTAATAAAGATGTCAACCACTGCACTCCACTATGAGCTGTGACACATAACACAACGCGCCCTGCCTACTCCTGATATTGTCATTTTCTGTAAGTGCTAGCTTCACTTCTGTTTTTATTAGCCAATGCATCAACACCCTGCACCCAAGAAGAGATTCAATAAAGTCAATTAATTAGGCCACCCTTTTAGGCAGCGAGGAAGCAGGAGTGCGGGAGCTGTCTAGGGCAACAGCCCTGCACAGCTTGCATTATCCTGCTTCCCAAAACAAAGAATTTGGGTGGGGGGTGTGTGTGTGTTAACAGAGGCAAAGAGGAATACTGAAGTTCTCAGCTCCTTGCAGGGCTTTTGTACCAGGATTTGTTTAGGTGAGGCAGTGAAGCGGCAGGACACGTGCCTCCTGAGACTGCTCCAGCCACCGCAGCGTGCAAGAGGAGGGAGGCAAGGGCTGCCTGCAAGCAAACCCAACCAAGGGAGAGTCATGCCCCATTTTCAAGAGAAGCAGTAAAAACCACTAAGGAGACTCCTCCATCTGATCAGCTAATACATTTCAAAGACAACGTCTGCATTTTCAGTAGATATATAAAGCTACTGTGTTTGAGATTTATTTCCGTCTGGTAAAAATAGTTTCATCTTCTTTTGGGCTGAGTGTGTTAGACGGCTTTCTTCTTTCTGTGATTCAGTAACAGTGTCATTCTTCACAGACATAATGTGTGTATTGCTGACATTGTTCCAAAAAATAGATGGCCCAAGGCTACCTTTGGGGAATTCTCTAAACGGAAGAATCAGAAATGATCATCTCACGCTGGGTGTTGAAGCACTCTGTTTGCATGCGGAGAGCACTGAAGGAGGACCTGGAACTCTACCTCTGTATGTATTTACACAACAAGACTATTAGACTATTGCTGTTTTGAGTTGTCACCCCAGCGGTTCAATAAGGGTCACTCTTAAGAGACCTTGATGGAGATTTACATATCAGAGTTTGCATTGTAAAGGGCCTGTAGACGTGCAGTGCTCATGTGAAGGAGATCAGTACCCTCTCAGCTTTACTGCAGGAGCAGGGACACAGTTTTGCTGCCTTCCACAATTTTACCCTCACAGCAGTGGAAGAAAAACTGGGACCCTGTTTGGTGGAAATGCTTTCTCCTCTGAAATCTGAATGCAGCAGAAAGAGTATGTGCTGCCACATACTCTCTCCGCACCTCAGAAATCCTGGAGAATTTTCCCCCTTCTTTTCTCCTTGCAAAAGAGCAGTGCTCCAGACAGTATGGAGACATAGGATGACAGGATTAGTCATATGGAAGGTACTGTGAAATGACTTATGAAAAATACTTTTCAGATTTCTCCCTCATTCCTTTCCTTGTTGTGCAGGGAGGGAAGGAGAAGCAGCACAGTTGGCGCTGTCCTGGAGGCTCCTGTCTCTTGTGGAGCAGCCAGTGTGTGGGCAGTGGTCACAAGCTTTCTCTGCTTACAATGGTCTCAAGAGCAGCAGCAGAGCAGCACAGGCCATGGGGACTGCAAGAACCCTGTGCTGCTCCTTGCAATGGTGCTCATATGAGGCTAGTGTGAGCCCTGCTCCAGCTCTGCCTGGGCTGCACTTCAGGGTCTCAGCCTCTGTGAAGATGCAAGGAGTCTCACTGGATGACTTGGCTTGTCCTCTATAAAATTAGGAGACGGGGTGGGATAAAAACCCTTTAGCTATCTAGTAAGTCTGCACTTCTTCATAAGATCCAGGGCTTGATGTAGTCCTGGAGGAAAACTGGTGAGCTGGAGAGGGTATAAATGTTTGAAGAGCAGGGAAAAAACCTGCTCAGGTCCCCTGACTCTGGTGCCTCCATGAGGTCTGGCTTGGACGCGCCTTCTGAAATCTGTGTTAGGAGACTGCTGCCATGCAGGGATGGGGCACAAGTAATCATAGATCACAATATATTGTGATATATGATAGGTCGCAATATATTACTTAAATAAAAATGGGATACTCTTTTTGGCAACACCTAATTCTAGAAGTGTTTTTTCCACAGTACCAATGTTAGACATTCAACTGTGTGATTTATGATAAGAATTTACATTTATTTTTTGTGTTTAAAGAATGACATGGTGGCTTAAATGCACTCTTCACTACACTGCCCTTTTTGGTTTATGTTAGTCCTTGGTGGGACAGGCTACTCTCATAGGCACAGTAATACATCCATGGCATTTGCTGGTGAGACATGTCTAAAGTTCTCTGAGGCTATGCATGAATGGAGATGGAGCACAATCCTTTCTTTTATACTATGTTAAAAACTAAAAATTAGAACTTAGAAATTCACCCATCACTACCAGTTTATTTCATCTGCAAGAAGATATTCTGTGCTGCAGGCACTCGTCAGTTATGAAGGATAGGCCCACCACGTAAATAAAGTAAACCCATCTCATTTTACATGGATGGTCAAACAGCCATCTTATGATAACTCTCAATCACTGCCAAGGTGAATCAGCCTCAAACTATAGGAGAAAAAGAAAGTTTCTCTTCAGCTTCTTTGGGTCTGCATTGCAGAAGTCTGAAATCAGCTTGCAAATACTCTGTGTTGTCGTATGCTGTAATCCACAGCTTTGTTTATACTGATGTCTGTGCTGTATGCTGCTGTAATTCCTAACTACTGTGGGAGTATCAAGGTTTGACAGCAGCTCTAGCCCTGACTTTACTGGCATTGTCCATTTTTATCATGATTGCAAAGCAGATTAAAAAAAAAAAAAGCTACATGCTTTATGGTTGATGCTGTCTTCAAATTGTTCTTTATTGATACTAGAAACCCCTTTAGTTTAAGGTAAAATAAAACAAAAATAGCAAAATAAATAACTTGGGGGCATTTGGAGGAGAATGAAAAGTGTTTCTTGGTCTGAAAGACCTCTGAAAGACCTCACCTGCATTACAGTACAAAGCCTCAGACAGCAAGTATTATAACCAATCTGAACAGAACTTGTAGGACAGGGAGAACCCGTGGAAAGAACAACAGTGGATTAAAATAGCAGTGCAATAAATATGCATTTAGTTATTTATTACAAAATAAATTATGTATGGGCACAAGAAGTTACACTATAATTTTATGTTTGAAATGTTACAGAAGTAAATAACTTTTTTTTTTTTTTTCTAAAGGGCAGCATGGAGTGTTGGTCTTGTGTTTCTGTCATGACATTTAACTCATTAGCATGCAGGTGCACTCTCTGGGTTTCACGTAATGACTGTCTCCTTTCACTGTGTTTACAGATAATCTAGCAAGTTTGCAGGCCAAATGGCTCTCTGAATGTGAGCCCACAAAACAGAGGAGACAGCACACTCCTCAGAGATTCCAGCACAGCAAGCCAGAAGGTGAGTATCAACATTAGCATTAAAATCGAAAAGTGGTTTAAAATTGTTTGTAACTGACCATCAAGGTAATTAATTGTAGATAATGTTGCAGTCACTCATTATTCTTCCCTTTCCTTAAAATCAGGTCTCTTGTTTTTTAGCAACTGGTCCATGATCAACAGTGGGTAGCATTATGCATCCAAGCTCCTGGTTTATTAAACATAATAAATTATTCTGCTTTGTGGGGAACCAACTGCACATTTGGTGTGTGAAATAGGAAATCTTTCATGGAGAACTGCTGGCACAGCAGGGACCCTCATGACTCCTCTTTGGGACTGAGCATCAGATGAAATACCAGGCTGAGAGGTAGCCCTAGCTCCTGCCGCTTTGCAGAGGTCTCTTTCTGCTCTGTAAGGGCTAGAAGAAGAGACCATAGCTTTGCTGCTGAAACCATCTGGGATCATCTCTGGGACTAGCACATAGTTCCCAGTCAGCCAGTGGTGACATCCCTGTGCCTTAGCTATCCATCAACTGCATGAGTGTAATGTCTCCATTTTATCTTCTTGTTGGCAGATGTATCTTACTTAACGCTCAGTCCTGCAAAGGCTGGGTATCTAGCTAATCATCTCCCTTTTTTTACTCGAGGGGATGAGACATTCATGTCAGGTAAAAAAAGTGACTAAGACAGCTGGGAAAAATGTTCTCTCTGTCGTACACGGGATTTTCTCTTACCTTGAAGGGAGCCTAAGTAACTAGTTCAGGCTCCAAGCTTGTTTTTAAACAGTTTAAGTTAGGTGAGGCAATTCTACCTGCTGCATCTGCTTTTTTAATTTGCTTTTTTTTTTGGTTAAAATTGTCAGCCCTTGAGCTGAGGACTGTCTTCTGCCACCACAGACATTGTCTAACATAACAAAGTCATCATAGCAGATGGAACCCCTCCTGTAATATGAAGAATTGTTAAAAAGACTCTAAGAGCTGCTGACTGATGCTTAGTACATGACAACATCACTTTACATCCGTACAAACGGATGGGTAATGGAAAATCTCTGGATATTAACCTAGCAGAGGTTTTGCAGGCAGACTCAGACATAAAATCACACTTCAGCCACTTAACAAGCTGCTGCGTGTCTACTGAGCAGTCCTTAATATCTCTGTGTTGATCTCATCCTCATCATCTTATATACGCTCATGCGAGAGGCGTTCTCTCACAAATGGATGCCTCAGACTGATGCACAGTAGCTTGTTAAGCCACTGTTATCATGTGCCTCCATCCACAGACATCCTCCACCACAGGTCTTTTTCAACTTGTGTTTCAAGCTGACACCAGGGATTTATCAAAATCTGCTGTGCAGCTCTAAAGATTTTTGCTAAATATGCAACAAACGTCAATGTGTAGGATATAGGAAATGGAACAGAATGGCTATTAGGAAAAAGTTTAGCATCTGTGTGGTGAGTTTTCATGTGTGATTTTGTAGGTAAAGGTTATGAGAAACGTCAATACAAATGTGCTTGGAAAACATAACATCAGTTAAACCCCTTGACAGGTGTGTTACAAAGCAGCAGTAGCTCATTCAAAGCTTACCAGCAAAATTCTATTGCTCCTGAAGATAGAAATGCCTTGTCCGACTCCTGGGCTGCTTTATGAGCCTGCTGGCCTGCTGAGCTGAAAGCCATCGGCTCGGCTCCCAGATGGCAGGAGTTACATTTGGAAAGGCATGCAGTGCCTCTCATCACTGCAATGTGCCAGTTTGGCACTCTTTGGAAGCAGGTGAATGAACAGTGTTTTAAAATAGGATTGTTATGCTTGTAAAAGATGCCAGCTTGAGACTAATGGAAACTCAAGTCCTTTGCTTACCTGTGGAATTTGCACAGCGTGGGCACTGGCAATGCACACAGCACCCACACGGGTATTTCTCAACTCTCTATAGATGGAAGCCAGAATAGCAGGTACCTCAGGCTCTGCTTTCATTCTCCTCAGCTTGGATATTGCAAAGGTGTTAATGCTCTTGTCTGATGAGAAAATGCTAGGCATTTGCTAAAGAGTGCCAAGGAGCCCATGCCGTGCAGCCCTGGCAGCCTGCTGGCTGGCTGCTGGCTGGGCTCCGGGTGTCCCTGTGCTTGGAGTCCAGGACAGATACTCCAGATGCTCTGCTCTGCATGAGGAGGCCACAGCTCTCACCTTCCATTATGCTCCAGTCTCTTGTTTTCAACCACCTTCCTTCTTCACAGACATAGCACCCCACAACCCACCATCCTCAGTCTCCAAGCCATTGCAAGTCAGACTCACAGGGTCCTGCCTGTGAGGGTTTTGAGTTTTCAGATCATCTTGAGGCAAACATGGTAGTTAGGAACAGGAGAAACAAGCAGACTGTGTCAGGTTGAGAGCTATAAATGTGCTATGCCTTGCTCAAAAAGAATGCACATCTATCTGACACAGTAAAACACCCCACGTGTGTGTACATGTGCCAGATTCCTCCCATCTATTTCTGACCTCTTCTCCCAACTGAGAAATCTCCCCCCTCCCTATAGTGCAGTGCGTTACTTCTTTCTGCTCCTATCTTTTTATCTTGTGATACAACCACTGAGATGTTCCTGTCTTATATGAATGTCACAACCCTTTGTCAACTGTCTAATTAGGTCTGCTGAACTGTTAGAAGATCACATTAGATAATTTATTCCTCATTGTCTTGAAGAGCCGAGCTGAAAACCTGATTTACTTGAGCTGTTGCCATGACCAGGGATGGTCAATTTAAGGAGGCTCTGTTCTTTCTGCTCCTGTTCCTTCTATGCTACCAGAAACTTTTTCTTCTCCCTTTTCTTACAGCTCTTATCTGAGTTTGGAAGCAAAAGGCCGTGAAGAAGGCAATCACTCCCCACATTTACACTGGGATTCATAAATGGCACTCAAATAGATTCTCTCAAACATTGCAGCTGTACTTCAGGCCATTAAGCTCTCAGCAAAAAGATTTGTGTTCCTCCCACTTCAGTCCCTTGACAGGTACAATTGCCAGATGTAAAAGTTTTTAATTACATTTTTAGAAATCTTTATAAACTGGTGGGATTACTGAGCAGAAACCCAGCACCATGGAGGGCATAAGGTCTGCTCAGGAAGAAAAATCTTTATAAATAAGCCAAATAATACACTGAAAGAAAGAGCAAAATAACCACTACCTCAAGCTATGAATCAATGTGTTCCTGAGAGGTTAAGGCCATGAAATTAGTAAATTCTTTAAGAATAGCCCTAACTTTAAGTGACCCCATTGACTTCAGTTATGTATGTATCAGTAGCTTGCTCAGTTGGGACTTTTTTTTATAGCCTGAAATAAATAATTATTTAAATTCATTTTTAGAGTCTGGAATTGTGGCCTCTATGCAGTTTGCAAATGCAGTGCCTAGAGAAGTATGAAAGGTAAATAGAGAAAGCAAGGGTGGGAGTAAGTTAGTAACGTTATCCTCATTTATCTGTGTAGGAAATGGAGACTTGAGCACCTAATGGTTTATTTAGGGCCACACAAGCTGTATATGGCAAAGCTAGGAAAGAGATCCTGGACTTCCAAGTCCTGTTTTCTATATTTTATTCCTCTTGTGTATATCCTACGGAAATTCCAGCTGTCCTGTCTTCTCCTTTAGACCTTCTGCTAACACCTGATAAGTAGAAGGGAGAGAGGAGTTACAGTTATATAGTACTTACTGGTAATCAGGGAATAGATCTTTCTGCCCTAACACTTATTTGGAAAGTTGAGTATGATATGCTTGTGAAATATGTAAGTTTGCATAATAATATTTGAATTTCAAAGAAATTTTTTTTTTTTTTGGCGTATTCATTCAGTTAATTGTACCTGATGCAGTGTTTCTAACCAAGTGCCAGTCTATTACTGCTCATTTTATAGCATGGGAGTGCAAACAATAAGAAGCAGATTGTCAAACCTTGTGTAATTAAATATACGTAGAGCAGTCGTAATAAAGAGAAAGAAAACACTGAGTAAGTTTTCTGGAAAGGAAAAAGGTATAATTGCTTCAGCTGAAGGGCAGCAATAACACCGACACTGACAAAATACAGGGATTTTATGTGCTTATTGACTCAGACATTCACAAAAAAAGTAATTATCTTAGCAAATGCCACATTACACGATAGTAATCAAGCTACTGTACTGTAGCTCTGAGATACAAAGCACCTTTTACTGAAAATCAAAAGCACTTTTCTGAAGAGTTAAGAGAAGGACTTTATGGTTCTGTGGTGATATGGCCACATAGGATTTTTTTTTTTTGCTTTTCTAACATTAAGAGCTGCTTTTGTATTCGTTATTCTCACAAAAAAAATCTGGGGTGTTTCTACTAGCTTTTGGCAAAGTAGCTGCAGTGTTAGTACAGAGTTAGTCCAGCTGAGGCACCTCAGCTCTCAATGATAAGTTTGCAATGTGAAATGAATGAAAAAGATAAAAGCAAACATCTGCAAACCCTAACTCTCCTTTTTTCTGTCCTTCCTTACTGTTAGCAAATAGGGAACTTCCATTTTAAGACTGAAGGGATTTACCAGGCTGTGGAAGGAGAAGCTGATGAATGCTGAGAAGGTGTTAAAATATGTATGTCTTGGGGGCGGTGACCACAGTGTTGGCTAGAGGAGCAGGGAGACGTCGGATCACTTTAGGGTAAGCAGCCTTAATTCCATTTTAAGATCTATACCTGAAGAATAATGATTAAAAAACGGTCATTGGAAGTCTTGGGCAGTCAGTTCTGTTTCCAAAACAGATACTTCAAAAACAGTCATGGCAAGATTTTCCTGATTGGTATGGAGTGTAATAGCTTTTTTTTTTTTTTTTCCCCTCCACTTCTGGTTTTGCATTTTTTTGGCCAAGTGAATATATGAATAGTTTAACTGAAGATGAGTCATTTTTGGTCTCTGCTTATAAGAGCTATCACTCTTGCCGTAAAAAGCTGGGAAAGGACCATCCTGGTCACCTCTAGGCTGGAGAATCTGGAAATGTTAACCAAATTCAGAACATTAACTTCACTTGAAGGTCTAATATTCCTTCACGCCTGTCGTATTGGCATCTTTGTCATAATGACTGTAATCATCTCAATTTTAAATAGATTAGGAAAAAAGGTCCTCTGAAAATTTAGAATGAAGAGCCCTCTGCCTCCAGACACAAAAGGCTGATGTATCAATCTACAACTGGAGTGTGAATTGTGGGTATCTTGAGACTGGCTGCTTCAGCATTAGTATGCCTGTTACGGATTGTAAATCTATTTCTGTATTTTAAAAAAGCTTTGCATGCACTGGTTTATCCAAGACTGTGAGACATAAGAAAATAATGTCATCCTGGCTCTGTAATTTCCATTATAAATCAGCTGCAAATATTTAAGGAGCTTTATTTGCTGATGTACATTTCTTTCTCAGTTGATATGATATGACAGAAAAATCGCCACAATGTCTAAGCTCTTTGGGACGGCCACTGTGATTAAACTGCCCAAATGTGGCTGTACTGTATATTATCTGAATGCAGTTTTTGTGGGTGCATTTAATTTTGGATGTGGTGGTACTAATTGAGATCTAGTATGATATTTATCTTTTTCATCAAAAATGCCACACTGTTCATGAGATTTTTTTAAGGTGAAGAGGAGGCAGGAAACAGGTTCTTTTTCTATATCAAATTTAACATCTGCTGTATCTATGGATAACAGGTTCTGAGGGGAACTGCTGAGTGTGTCACAGTAAGCCTAGCAGAGTTAAGTGTGGAAAGTCAGTCTGAGCACATGCTGTAATGGATTTGACCTCGAAGAGCACTAGAAAGAGAAATTGCAGATAACCATCTGAACTGACTTCAGAAGCCTGTAGCCCTGACTCCCTGGATACCAAGAGAAAAGAGATGGACTAAATAGATGGAGTGAACAATCAGAAATATAGGATTGAATAAAAACTTAATATTTGAATTGTTGACAGCAGAAGAAAACACAGAAGAGCAGTACGTTTCCCTACTTGATTCCAACCAGACTAGGAAAGTAAAATTCCTTAAAAGACAGTTTTATAAATGTAAGATTCAATAGAAGTGACAGTAATATCAGAACGATAAAGTCATATAGCTGGGAAGACCTTAAGCACCTTTCCATGGGAAGCAATCACTGATTAAGAATACTAAGGAGAAACTACGTGCATGAAGAACAAGAGTTGCACTCTCCACAGCTGGACCGAGTTTGAGGCTCCAGCCTTAAGGGCAGCAGTGGTGGATCTGATGGTGGTCTGGCACGGGTACCTCAAAAGGTCATCAAATGATGAAGCTTACAGGCTATTAGAACAGTCATTTTTGGATCAAGCTTTTTTAGGGTGGAGTGGTGTACATTCTTGACTGTCACAAATTCAGAGGCTGCAATAAAAAAACCTGTTCTTACGCAATAGTCCCTAGCAGGTGAAGAGTGAGGAGGGGTGGTCTCAGGCCCAGGAGATGTAGGTATGCAGAAAGGAAGGCTGAGGGTAAAAGCACAACTCTCTACTTCATGCAATGATGTAAAAGGGCAAATGTTTGGAACAAGTAGGATTCCATCAGTTTGACTTTCCTAAAGTTACCTTCGTAGTTGAAAAATGACTGTGCTGTAGAGCTTGTGGTCTAAAATGAGAGGACAAGCTAGAATACAGACAAGAAAATGGTGTCTGAGAGTCAAAAGGACTTCTGTGCTTGCAGTCCCAGAAAACTGGGCAGAAGTGAAAATACACTAAAAATATGAGCCCAGCTCATACCACATCCACTGCTTGTTTTAAAGGATGGAATTTCCACTTTGCTATTCTTCATATTACGTTTATTAACAAAAGTAGGGATGAGAAAGAGCTTTGAGGATCCTCTGGGACTGGGGACTGCCATGAGCAAGTACCACTTGTTTTCCATCCATTGTGTTTAAAAAGGGAGGCAGAGAAAGAAGGGAGGGAGAATGTGTGCACATGTTCACTGCCACATCTCTTCTACAAAACCCTGAACCAGAGTCAAAATAAGCCTTTTAAGAGAATATAGACAGCAGTGTATTTAGTTTTGATTTATTAAAATAGTTTCAGACTGCAGTCTTATTTGTCCTGTGAGAACTGCAGTCTCTGGTAATGGGAGCATTGAATTTTCATGTGAAACATTTTAGAGAGCATATTTTTCTCCACCTACAAAAGTGTGACAAGAATTTGTTCTTATATGATGATGTGCAAGTTATTATAGCTGCTATGCTAAACATGTATTTATGATCAGTGCTGGCATGGCTGCTGTGTATTTTGTTTATGTTGTTACAAACCTACTTGTGACACATTATAAAAAATACATTCTTTTGTGGTAGTCTCACACTGAGGCAGAATAAATCATGCCTCCTACCTCTGCTCTGGCTTTTCTGATATCGCCGCTTTGCTTTTCCTTATGTTGGAGAGCAGAGCGCCTGTGTGATTCTCAGTCCCATACCAGATGATGTCGAAGGCCTCATGAAAGGGCAAAACTAGATGCTTTAATACAGCTGTCAGAGAGGCAAGCCCCAAACCGCAGTGTGAAGCAGCTACTGTCCTTCAATCAGAATAACCTGCTTTCATTAAGCGCTAGTTTGGGAACAGTCTAGATGTGCTTTAAGCACATGAGGAACAACATAATAAATAATTTTAAAGCAAGGGAAAAAAAAAACAACCCCTAACCAGAAACCTTCCAAAATGAACAAAAGCTAGCCAGCTCCAGCAATAGACAAACATTTGACAAGAAAGACTCAAGTCTTTCATTTTCCCTACTCTCTCATATTAGTATGGACAAAAGACATGACTATCTCTGTGTGCCTTTATCACAGGCACCTCTTTGTTGTACATTGTTTTAAAAAAAATGAAAGCACTGTCAAATAACCGCAACACAATTTTAAATGCTCAAGATCTGATAGTTTTGAATTAGATTTGTTTCTTTTCACTTTTCATACCAGCAGTTTTCTTGCTTAATTAGCGGCATTCTAGGAGTGTTTTTGATAGAGTATCACCATCTGCATTGTATGTGAATGTTCTTCATAGCCTTCCTTCCATTTGCCTGTTTGTGTTCCCACTGATATCAGTGCTGCAAGACCAAACCCAATTATTTGATGATTAAAAGATATCGATTTATGCAACATCTCTAGAGAAAAATGCAACATTTTATTTTTGTTAGTGACTAGGATTTACGCTGATGCATGTTTGCAAGATTGGCACCTTAGTATTTATTCTGTTTTTATATAATAAGAAAATGTTATGTGAAAGCAGTTCCAAACTTAATATATTTTGGATATTTTATTGACTTCCCCAATAGCTGATATTGCTGGGCACAAATCCAAAACAACTATTACTGAACCCTGAGAAAAAAATGATGGGAACTTTAGTGGATATCATAGTAAAGCCAACATTTACTACCTGTTATTGCAGGTGTTTTTAAGCTTTTCTTTTAACTGGGAAAGTGAATTGCATCCATATGTTATGTACCACTGGGCTGCAATTTTTGGTTGATGCTGAACTTTCAATGCCACATATGTACTAACTCTTCACAAAACAGCTGGTTATGAGACATTTTGTTTAATTATGCTTTGCTGTTTTGATTCTCCTGTAGTGTTTATCATCCTGAGGAACATAGCTGAGGATATAGGTCAATGACTGCTTTATACATTGTAGTCTGACACACCGCTCCATGGGGGATTAGCTCCTAAATGGGAATTTTATTCATTACTTCTTTTGTGTTGCTATTCTGAATCACTTCTTTATAAGGCTACAGGAGTAAAAGACTAAGGTCAGCAAAATTTTGTTTGGTCAAGTCCTTTTAAAGAATTCCTTGCAGTATAATAAAAGGGTACTTTTCATGGCATGCAGCATTCAGTAAAGAGAAATTATGGGGAAGAAGGAAGCACAAGCAAACCACAGAGCAGGAAAAATGTTGAACATTCTCAAATTTCTTTTGACACTTCGAGGTGACAGAAGACCCTGTGCTAAATATGTTTCTGCTGATCTGCTGTGAAAATTCACTGTTTGATAGCTTCCAGAGTTTCTCATCTCTTACCCACCGTGTGCATACCTACACCTCTGACCATTGGGCACCCTTGCAGAGTGTGGATGGTTACTGAGTGGCTCAAAGACATTTAAAGGATTTTGTAAACTCTGTTTCCAAGGTGCACCTCTACTTTTAATCTCCTCAGGACAGGAAATTGTCAGTTCATCATGCCATTAGTGAGAGGCAAAGTTACTGGGCTCTGTGAATCAGCAAATGAGTGAACAAATTTCCCAGACTAACAATAACTGTGAGGTGTCAAAAATAAATTATTCTGGATAACATGATTTATTTTGACAACTGTGATTTCATTGTAATTTGAAGCAACAACGTTTGGCAATATAGTGATTCTTCTTTTTCCTTAGGTCATAAGTTGGCTGGCTCACAGCTGGGCCCAAGGACTTGAGGTCAAAGACACAGAGGTCAAAATGGAGCACAAGGTCATTTAATTTATTATCTTTGATTTTGCCCAGCTGTTTTTTTGACTAGTCTCATTTTAATATTCTTGGTGATCCCTGATTATTTCCTTTGGCGACTATTCAGAGCTTAGTTCTAATTCCAAGGCAATGTACATTTTAAAGGGAATATAATACGTTAAATCGAAATACTGCCACAGCATTCTGCTTTAGATTTTTGCTAACAGGAACACATGATGAAGACTGCAAATTAATTGCTTGGTCATGCAATCCTTGGTTCCTATCTTTATAGTCTAAGTAACAAATCAGCGTTTCTGTATATTCATATTCTAATTACACTTAGAACACAGTGATACAGTAGAGTGATAGTAGTGAAAGGCTATCTTTAGCTTAGGGAAGTGTGGAAATCTCTGGATAGCTCAGAGCGTTAGCTGAACTTGTCACTCTCTCTGTCTTTTTTTAGGTTGAATCTGAAACCTAAAAAAGCCCCTTTAAGGCATGCATGACTCTGAATACTGGCTCTACTTCTTTTTTTCCAGTTCTGAATTTAAAAGACAAACAGAGTGGGTTTTCTATCTAATCTAAGAATATAAATCTGTTGAGACATACCAATAATGACTGAGTCATGGACAAAGCAGTCCAAGCAAACTCAGAAGCTGTCTGAAATCAGAGGGGTAACTTCAAACAAAGCCGCAATACCTCATCCTCCTGCAAACTCCATTTGCCTGCAGATGTCTCACAGTGTCTCTTGGATATGCATGGAACTGTGAAATTTGGTTCCAGCACAAAGTTGGTCATAATTGGATTTGGGCTCCACCCCCAGTTACTGGTGATGAATCAGACATTCACTTTGCTAAAACATCCAAAAAATGAAGTTGCTTGCTGAAGCAGCACTAAATTGTCATCCAGCTCCCACTGAAGTAAGGATTCTGGTTAGTTCCCCATGGCTCGCTCAGCCAGGCAAAAGCTGGGTGGGAAGGCATTTTTCCTTTTGGAAATGAATTGTGGAAAGGAAGCCAACTGGATTCCCAGTTTGCTCTCCTGGAGCCTCAGGTAGTCAGGGCTGTTGTCAGCCTTACCTTTCTACCAGCTTCTGCAAGTTGAGCAAAACAGAACTTCTGCCTCCACGTAGCTCTGCTTCGTCTGTGTCTCCTGCTCATTCCAAACAAATGAAAGCCAGACATGTTTTATTGCAGATTTTTGGCGTGCAGACAAAGTGCAAGGAGGGGGGGATAATTAGACTTCAGGGTGGGACCTCCCTCTAGCATCATAAATCAATGTTATTTAACACAGAATACAATAACATGTCAATAAAAATGCTTGGAAATAAATTTACAACAACCAACCATGTTTTCATAACTTGTTTAGCATAAGTGAAATAAAATACAGAAAGAAATAGAAAATGTGGTAACTGTGCACTGAATGCATTTGTATAGTTTTCAGATCCCTTTCAGATTTGCCCAGAAGAAGGTTTCTACTCTGTTTCTTCTTGACACATCTGTGGGCCCTCTATCTAAAAGTTCTTACTATTTTTCTTGGGTTTTTATTTTTNTTTTTTTTTTTTTGCTTCTCTCACTTAGCTAAACCTTTCTGCTAAAGTATTGAAACATGGCAATATAAAAAATTCAGAAAATGCCTTTTCCTCCTCTAGACCTTTGCCAATTCAAAAATGCGAACAAAATTTTTGTTTATTTACCATGTGTATAAACCAAACTTGCTGGACTGCTTCTGACCCCATTTGAACTGCAACATGGTGGAGTGGTTTTCTTATCAATCAGCTCTAGAGGGCCTGGACTTAGTGCAATGAAGTCTGTGGAGGGTGGACGTCAGCACCGTTCCTAGTTGTAATCTCTATGCAGCTTTTATAATGACTGATACACCTTTCTTATCTAAAACCATCAGAGAATGCTTCCAACCATTTATATACAAGTCAGCAGTGGCAATCACCTGTGAGTGGATGCCATCATTTTTAACTCATATAATATTCCGGCAACGCAGTGCTGTGTGCTGTATCATCCTCATGACAGGAAGGCCCTAGCTCTGAGATGCAGCAGGTTATGGGACAGATGTATATTGCCTGAACTGCTGAAGACATATTCTGCTGCGCTCCGCATTTTCCCCAAAGTTGCATTTTTTCCCTAGATGATTCCAGTGATAGCATATATAATTCTTTGCTGAGGAAATTTCTTTGGGGTAAGACAGATCTTGCCATCTGACCTGGAAACTACAATTTTTTTTAAGTATTGTATATTTGTAAGGCCATGTTTTTTTCACTTTTCTCTGGAGAACTGTTGAACTGAACAACCCTTAATACTGAAAATGAATAATCATAGTACGGGATAACTTTTTCTTTTCCCCCGTGTCTGTCACATAAAACTGTTCAAAAGGGGATAAAGGCTTTTTTCTCAGTGTTCGGGGTAGACTTTTCATTCTTATCCTAGACAAATTTAATTGAAGTCAGTGGAGTCCTAGCTGCATAAACAACATACTATATGAGTGTAGGAACTTTTCCCTTAAAATAAGTGTGTTGCATGTTCAGAAGCTCAGGCTCAAATACAGTTATTTAGAAACTAAATCTATTACATATGTATATTCTGGCATATCAGGATAAGAATTTTACCCTTTGTTGCCTTTCATCCAGGGAAAAAAAAAGGCTGGGATATGGCTTGACAAAATATGATATAAGAAGCAGAGAAAATGGGCTTAGAGAAGATGATGGTGTAAAACCCGGGAGGCATATCATTGAGTCATGCTATGCCAAAATTAGATTTAAAATTGTTTCTGTCATCTTATGAAAGCCCACAAGACTTTCTTCTGAATATCCTAAAGCTCTTATAACTTCTGTTCAAAAAAAGTTGGCTCTCCTCATCCTTGTTCCTCCAGACATTCTTACACTCTAAGAAGCTCGTATAATTTTGATGGATTTCATTTGAATAAATATATGTCCATTTTCCTCACCTGATGGGAGAGGGGCTTCTAAGTCTGGGACCAGTTACTAGGGCCAATTGAAAAGATTTACAAAATGCACTGGAAACATGAAAAAGTTGCTATCAGTTCAGTTGGACTGATTGCTCCATCTGGTGCTGCCAATTAATTCACCAAATTTAACCTTTTAAAATGTCATTCTTTGCCCCCTCTTAAGGATAACTAACTAATGTATTTTTCCTCTCTTGACTTCTTAAAAGCTGCTGCCCTTTATGTGGCTGTAGGAACTTCTCAGGATGATTGTGAAAAGAAAAAAATATGTTGCGAAAGCAGCTTCCCTCCTGGGAAGAGAATGATAATTTTGCCCCACTTAAAGTCATTGTAATGCAATTAATTAAGTGCTTTTAATCACCTCAAAATATGAACATGCAAAGCACCAAAGCCAGAATTATTTAAACACCCATTTAAAGCTAACTAATGTTTGTCCATGCTAAGTTTGTCTCTTGTTTTAATGAATATTATGAATTCCTTTCTGGTTTAGAAAAAAATAAACTATCATGCTGATGTATCTGTAGACCCTGTATCTTTCAGTTATGAATCTTGTATTAAGTTAGGAGTGTATAGTTCTTTCTTCTTTCCAGAGAAAGAAGATTTCATCCTTAACTGTGATGACCATTAGTATTTCATTCAGAGACCTATGGAAAATGACAATACTAAATGTTTTACAAATAGGCTTTTATTCATCCTGTTTGCCATAATGCAGAACGACGTGATTAGTAATGATTTTTAACTGGCTGCTAAAAAGGTGTCATGTATCAGTTTTGTCATGTGAATTAGTTGTTATGGTAATGATAGCATATCAATTATTCCTTGGAAAGTTGCATTATATCAATTATGTAATTTATGTGTCTTGTTTCTTTACTTATTTGTTTCTTGAATAATTGCAAACATAGTGGTGCTACTGTTTGCAGTTAGTACTTAATTTTTCTGATCTGCTTGCATAGATTATTTTCCAAATAATATTCTATGGACATTTTAATGTTTGGGTGTTTTTGGTGTTTGTTTTTTTTTTTTTTTTTTTTTTTCTTATGCAAATGGGATCATTTTACTCATCTTTTAAGTAGTTCTCTTATTTTAAAAAAATTGTTCACGTTATGTTGTTTTCTTTAAAAGCATCAGTTTCTTGGTTACAGTTTTTCTCTGGCATAGTAAATCACATCTGAACTGGAAGTATTTGCTGAGGGAACTTTGAGAGCTGTGGCAAGGTTCGTGTTTTAACTGCAGTCTCTAACCATCAGGTGTCTGGTTTCTGCCCTATATCCTTCTGATTTTTGGCTGCCCAGTGTCATACTTTGGTATAAAGTCCACCTCCATCCAGTTCTTCTATGCTCAGAGCGTAGCCACCAGCTGAATTTGGATCCACCCAGGCTTGGCTCGGTTGGAGAGTAAAGGTTCTCCACAGTTTCTCATACATCACCTACACTAATCTTAAACAAATATAGATCTGAATCTTTCTGAAAGAGTGGAAAACTGAGTTATTTGTATACACACAGGGCAACTATATCTATACAAATTATTCCAACACAAATACCGCCCTGAGGTTTCTCCCCACAGCAGAACACAGTAGCTATTTTCTGAATATGGCATGATTTGATTAAAAGCATATTTATTTAGACTTCCAGAAAATACTGAAAATTCTTGTAGAAAGTTTGATTTAGAAAACATACAGCCTCTATGGGAATCTTTGTCAGGAAGTGTAGTGATAGGACAAGGGGTAATGGTTTTAAATTGGAAGATGGGAGATTTAGATTAGATATTAGGAAATTCATTACTGTGAGAGTGGTGAGGCACTGGAACAGGTTGTCCAGAGAAGCTGTGGATGCCCCATCCCTGGAAGTGTTTAAGATCAGGCTGGATGGAACTTTGAGCAACCTGGTCTGGTGGGAGGTGTCCCTGCCCATGGCAGGGGAGTTGTAACTAGGTGATCTTTAGGGTTCCTTCCAACTCCAACCATTCAATGTTTCTATGATTTATGTTCAGAACAACTGGCTTTCCCCTGAGGGAATTGCCTAAAGGCAATTATTTTTTTTGGACAAACCTACTTGCTAAGTGATAACTGTTTAGTTTATATGTCACTCATTATCTATCAAGCCAGATGTAACTATACAATAAGTAGTGGAGTAATTTTTCAAAGGTGTAGTTGCACTGGTTCAGTAGAGACCATAACTAGGAAAAAACAAATGCCTTACAGCTAAGAAAAATCCATTCCATGCGTGTAAGACAGAAGAAAACCAATTTTTAAGCATCTTAGATCCAGTCTCCAATATACTGCAAGCCTTGTTTTACTACCAGAGTAAAACATGACTGTGGACACTGAAAAGTGACGTTATCTTGTGAACCAGGGCTGTTGCCAACAATGATGTGTTGTCCTGGGTTGAGAGGCCTAGGACTAACTTTCCTTCTGATGCTGGGAAAATTGCACTTTTGAAGGATTCTAGTGTCTTAGTTCATGAAAATATTTACTTTATGGCCAGCCAGGCTCTGTGAGATTCAAGATCTCAGTGTTTTTGAGCCTTGCCAGGTGCAGGGATGAGGAGGAGCAAGGCCTGGGCGTTTGACCCAAGCTGGCCAACAGGATTATTTCATACCATGAATGTCACATTTAATATAAATTAGAAAAGTTTGCTGTGTAGTGGGCTCTCCCTTGATGGCGGTGATCCAGACAATTCCTTGCCACACTGCCGGACCCTTGAGGGGTCTTCCCAAAGCCCTTGCACTCAGAGTGCCCAACATTTACTGTCCGCTGCTGGGAGTGCACAGCTGCCTGCTAAGAGAATTGGCTGAGTATACTTCTTGTAAATCTCGTATCAGTGTTGGGATTAATACTGGTTCTTTAGTATTATTGTTAGTTATTTAATCTTATTCTGTTAAGTCTATCTACATTACAACCCTTGTGTTTCTTTGCGTCCCCTGATTCCCCTTTCCTGGGTGGGGAGGGGTCAGGATAATTGTCTTCACGACAATAAATTGGTATGGGTTTTCTCAAACTGTAACATGTAGACTCTTATTTTGTTCAGAGCCAAGTTCACTCTCTAACCCACATGTGTCCTCCAGGCCCAGTAATAGTGTGCAAACATACACCCACAGATTAAGGCTGACTCCCCTTAAGGCACAAGCAGCCAAGCCTGCTCAGCCCACCAGTGCTGTCTGGGCTCAGCTCTTGCTCAGTCTGGGCACAGCAGATCTGGCAGAGGTGGCTGTCTGTCATCTCCAGTTTCCTTCATCACCAGTTTAAATATGGGCCACTGACCTTTTTGTAATTTAACTTGCTTTTAACCTTAATCAGCCAGAGACCAAGCAATTTTTAAAAGAGACAGGTTTTCCTGGGAAGCAAAGGGACAGGTTATACTATCTAGTCCATAGGATATCGGGTCAAGAAGAAACTTAAATTTCCCAAACTACCCATTGGTAAACTGGCAGATATCAGTCTGTACTAAAACCTAGATACATTTTATTTCTGTAGTCCTTTAAAAATTAGCATAAAAAGAAGTTTAAAATAATGAGTAGATAAGACTGCTTGTTTCTTACATTAATCACTCGCTGTGATTTTGTGAGAAAAGAAATGGCAGTAAGGACCTACACTGTACCTGCATGTGCGACTGTGGCTATTTCCCAGGTGAACATTCCCTTGAGCTGCCTTTTATGATACAAGTTGTGTCACATCACAGAGGTGGAAGTAACAGCTGAAACACAACCTCTCAGAGAAAACATCAGAAATAAAGTTGCCTTTGTTGCCCTGTTTATAAGGTTCTTCAAAATAATAAATGACAGAATACAAATTACAGACTTCAGTAAGTGGTGTCCTCAGCCAGTGCAAATTTCATAATTGCCGGTGTCGATATCATGGTACTCTCTCTGAACTCTGTTGTAAGAAGGTTTAAAGTTTATCATCTTCAGTCTGTCAGTGGTTTGTGCTGACTAGTTGCCAGGTACCCCCCAAGTTGCTCTATCAATCTCCCTCCTCTCCAGGACAGAGGGAGAAAGTAGAATGAAAAAAGCTCATGATTCCAAGTAAGAACAGGGAGGTCACTTACCTTTACAGGCAAAGTAAACTTGAATTGGGGACATTAGTTTGTTGCTAAGTAATAACAGAGTAGGATAGTGAGAAATAAAAACAGAACTAAAACCACCTTACCTCTACCTTTCCCCTTCTTCCCAGGCTGAACTTCACCTCCAACTCTTCTACCTCCTCCTCCTGAGCAGTGTGAGAGGACAAAGAATAAGAGTTATGGTCAATCCATAGTGCTTTGTCTCTGCTGCTTCTTTCTCCTTACACTCTTTCCCTGCTCTGTTGTGGGATCCCCCTCATGGGATACAGTCCATGAACTTCTGCATCCTGTGGGCTGCTGTTCTTCAAGAACTTCTCCAGCGTGGGCTGGTTTTCTCACGTCCTCACTCTTCTCTCTCACAGTTGCTGTGCAGTGTTTTTTACTCTTTCATAAGTACAGCTCCACAGAGGTGCCATGAATGCCACTGATGGGCTCAGTTTTGGCCAGTGGCAGGTTCATTTTGGAGTGGGTTAAAACTACCTCTACCCAACACGGAAGCAGCTTCTTGTGTCTTTTAAACAGAAACCATCCCCGCAGTTACCCTGTTACCAAAATCTCACCAGGTAAACCCAGTGCACGTAGTAAAGAAACACGTGATGTTCAGCCTTTGCCTCCAATGATTTGCTTTTATTTAATTTTGTTCTGTGTACAAAATTTATCATCACTGTCCAAAAGGATATGTGGTCAAAACCATCTTCTTCACTTTAAAAATACTACCGAAATGTAAATGGAACAAAGAGTGTGTGAATTGCAGCTGCACTTGTGGTTCTTGACAGTCCTGTACAAAAAAATGCTGAGAAACTTTTCTTTGTAGGTTGGAAAAATTTCCCTTTCCCTTCTCTTGTCCCTGTCTTAACAATGGCTGAGGTGTTAAAGCTCAAAGTATGTTTGCCTCCAGGCAATGAAAAAAATGAAAAGATCTTTCCCAAAGCTGAAAAATTCTTTAGAAATTCACAGGCACTGAGGGTATGTGAAATTTTTTTTTGTGGTCAGAAGGACAGCTGCTAGTTGCTCTAAGATACCACTGTAGGCTTGCTCCAGAGGAAAGCATAAATACATCTGACAGCTCACACCGGGTGAAAAAACAGGAACTGTGATGGGGGCACAAGTCAACATTTCCCCATTACTACTTTTTTTGCCAAATAAAAACTACGGTGCCAGCCCTCAGGCAACATCAGCAGTAAGCACAGGGCTGGAACTTGGAACCTCTTTGCTATTTCTTCAACAGAGTAGTTCCATGCTGACCTGGCACTGGAGCTATAAGGAGGTTTTACTTCTCTGCACAGATTTGTAAGTATAGTCATCAAGAGCTACCATGGAACAAGAGAAAATAGATTGTAGCTTAATATTTGTCTTCTCTGACTACAGTAATCAAATGTGAAATTTTAGTCTTTTGCATAAAATTTTTTACAGATTGCTGTGCTGACAACTCTTAAATCTATTGCTTGCTTTTATCATATTTTTTGGCAATATTTTCCTCCAATAAACAAAAGAATGTCCTGCCTTGTTTTTGCATTTGTTGACAATTTAAATTTCTTGTATATTTGCTTGCTGTATGAGAGTTTATTAGGATCTGAAGTAGTTTCTTTGTCAAAGATTATTCCAGTCAAGTGTTGATGTGTAGAAATAGCTTCTCAAAAAAAAAAAAAAAAAAAAAAANAAAAAAGTTTTTTGTCTCTTAAAGTAACTTTCAGTCTCAATTGTCTCACCTAAAAGAAGAACCAGGTCTCATCCAGATGAAAAATTAGTCTGATGTGTTTCCTACTATCCACATGAAAAGGGATGCTAGGAAAAAATTGAAGTTAAATCCATCAGCTGCAAAAAAAAAATAGTTTCCACTTTAGACTTCAGAGATACTGGCTTGGGGGATTTGCAAAAGGATATGCAATCTGCTGTCCTCTTGAGCCACCTTTGGCAGTAAACATTAGCTCACAGTGTTTGCTTGGTTTCTTGAGCTACGAAGTTAACCCCTTGAAAGTCAAAAATGCTGAAGATTCCCATCCCACAGGAATATTAAGTTAAATTTTGGAATATTATCATTTTATCTAGAGTAATTGTGACTGCCAAATGCAGGACATGGGAATTTTTAGATCTTTTCATTGGTCATGAGCTATTGACAGATCTTTGCTGTTCTTTAAGAACTGCTTGAAGGCAATGAGACACTATGTTGATGGAATCTCAAAAAAAGCCTTGTTCTTCTTCTGATCTCAGTTATCAGTAGATCTTTAGAACTCTGAGAATTCTATGATAAAAAGATTTTAACATGATTCTCCCAATTTTGGCTCTCACTTCATCCCATTTAACCTAGTGGAATTTCTTCTACCATCCTATGGAAAAACTTGTATTGGCTGCTGTCAGAGTTGTGCCTTTAGAGAAGGGTTGGTTTGGTGGAATTTCTGTGTTTCTTTTTGTGCCTTATGGAAGTTATTCTTTTCCATAAATCACCTATCAGTTGGATAAAACCAGTAAAATCCTGTTACTTTAAAATAAAGTTGGTTAGATCTGAAACCAGTCACTTAGAAATGAAGGAGTTTCTAGCAAACCAACAAGGACAAGCCAGCTCAAGGTTTCTCAGCAATATAGACAAAATTAGGTTTTGCAATGTAGCTGTTGAGCCACAGGTCAGTCGTGGTGACTTTGCCTCAATACCTAGCTACGGTTCTGGTGGTATTGTAGATGTTCTGGTGCTGGGGGTTGGCTGTGGAAGTTGTAGAGCCTGGATTATGTTGTCTCCTTGCATTAAGGTACTGTCTCCTGCAGCAGAATGGCAAGACATTGCCAAAAATTCCTGGCTGCAACCTCACAAGTTATGTCCTGCTTTAATGTTGGTAACTATGAGGGCTCATACCCTGCTGAGTTGCCAAATATAGTCTGAAAATGCTTTAAGGAAAAAAGTACAGGGGCAGATGAAGCTCTTCTCCAAAAGATGACCCTCAGAGCAATAAAGCAGAGCTGGGTAAGAGGCCATCTACCTTATATTTTAGGAACATAGAAAGTTTCTGAAACACCCATCAAATGCCAATCTGGGGAATGCCTTAGGAAGAATGTAGAGAAAGGAGAAAACTATGATTAATCTGAAATTAAAAATTCACTGAGTTTTCTATCATTGCAAACAAGTCCATTTCAGCTGAAAGAAAACAGTATTCTCCCTAAGAAGCTGCCTTAACTTCTTTTTATGCATTAGTTTTAATCTGAAATCTATGGATGAAGTACTCTTTTTTATTTTGAATTGCTGTAAATACTTTCTGCACTTTTCTATGTTCTGGGCATGTGGCAGTAAGCGGATTGCATACAGCTATAATACCAAATACAGCAAGACAAACCCAATCCAGACCAAATAACCCCAAGAGGCATCTACTCACAAAATGTCACATCATTACTCTGTACCAAGGGGGCTTACCTACATTTCCCTTGCACATGAACAAATTTCTTTCTGTTAAAGCCAATGACATATACTTCCACTTGCTCATGAAATGTAATGCTCATTGTGGTCCACCCTTCAAAGCAGACAGATTTTTTGGTATGAGCACTGTAACTTCCTTTTAAACAATATTTCTGAAGTTTTTGCCAGTAAACAATTTAAAAACCAGAAAGTCTTCAAATGCTTCCTACAGCATGAAGTGGCTGTAAAACTACTCTGTAGGGCACAGCTGAGGATTTCTGAGATACAGCAGTAAAGCTGATTTACCTTCAGTCCACTCCTTCACATAAGGAGTATTTCAAAGGTGCAAGAAGCAAAAAAGATCACACTCCATTTTATTAGATCCTGGGCAGTTTGGCTTGGCAGTTGTTGCTTATATACGTGGTACTTGGTAGCTGTCAGGTTATTTTAAGGGGCTTTTTCACTCCATTTAGAATGATTTTGACCTTCTGCTAACTTAGTTGCAGCATACAGTAGTGGGACTTTTTTAACTAATGCCCCACTATTAACACCTATCCCTATTCTCTTCAAATAGATAAATAATTTATTTTGTACTGAAGTCTTCAGAGCAGATCTGAAACTTCCAAGGCATCTAATTGTAAACTTTGTTGGCTTCCTGGTCCTGGGGATATGACACTAATTTCTCAGTGGCTGTTGCAGCTTTTCTGCTTCTAGACTATTTTGACAGAGTCACAGAACTGTAGAGGCTGGAAGGGACCTTCAGAGATCATCTAGTCCAAGCCCCCTGCCAAAGTAGGGTCACCCAGAGCAGGCTGGACAGCCTTTGTCTTAGTATTGTGTTTTAGTGTATTAACTCAAGATTTTATTAGTGATTTTATTAGTGCTCTGGAACAAAGAACATTGTAGCAAATATTGCAGTCATATGTTCAGGTCTTTACATTTTAATAACATCAGAATGTTTTCCATTCATGTTATTAGTTTTAACTTAGTTTTTCAGTGTACAGTTTATGCTTCAGATCTTTCCATTTATCTTTCCAGTTCCTCCACATGCTGATTGCACTGATTCTCAGTGGTTCTTCTAGGACATGTTGGCTATTCCCTTGGTAACACATTGTTTAATCCTTGACTAGTCTTGCTGCACTAAATCTGGGAGACTTCAGAGCCATGAATCTGAACACTGATGTAATCCCCAGACAGTTCCATTTATATTTGGAGTGTGCACATTGCTAATGTTGGCTCTTTCTATCTAGGCTAGGGCAGTTTGCACGTTACTCATTCAGCTTCACAAACAAGCTTTAATGGACTGGGAAATAACAGTGTACACTATTTGAGACTGATTGTTGGGGTGCTGAAACTAGACTGTGTGAGGTACGGTCTAGTAGCTGAAACTGAAGATTAAAGGTTGAGAGATCTGCATTTTTTTTGTCACACATTTATGGTACATCCTTAGAGAAAAGAGATTTTGTGAAGTTTAATTTAAAATATTTTAATATTTCTACTAAAAATGCTCTAGTAGCAAAGACTTCAAAAGGGAAAAGGGTGTAAGTATGACAGCTTGTAATATCCTTGCTGCAAGTTCTTTAGTGCCTCTTCAGAAAGAAGGATTTCTAATCTGCAAATTGTAATCAATAATCTGTATATATTACAGTGCCGTGGTTTTCTGTCTGAATTCCCAGTAGATTTTTATTCTTACTTTTTCTCTGATGAGTTATTGACTTTTCTGTCCCAGTTGCATCTAGTAAATATTTGATACTAAAACAGCAAAAACAACATTTTATTTTAAAAAAGTGTACATGGCTCTAATTTTTTATAACCAAAATATTCCTAGAATTATTTCTGTCTGCAATTTGTGGCAAAAAGTTGTCACATGAAACATTATCAAAATGTATCCTGAGTTTTGCTGCCTCATTTTGTTAATCAGCCTTGCTCAATAGCTGTCATTGCTACATGGAGATTGACATCAGAGTTAGATTGATCCCTGCACTTAAACAATTAACTAGCAGCTAGGTTCTTTCTTCTAAATGGAATATATCAGGCCACCAAGATAGTTCCAAGTGTTGTTCAAAAAGTCATCAATTTATTCACCAAAACAATAACTTCACGCAAGAGTAATTTTTGCTAGCTGTCTTCTCTATAATGACTTACTAGACAAAACAGAATGTATTTGATTTAACAGTGCTCTGAAGGCCAGATATATTCTCCTGTTTCTTTATAAAAAACAATGCAGTTACTCTTGAATAGAGATTCTCTACTTGGGAGGGCGTGCTCTTGGTGCCACCCTTCCTTTGAGATTCAATGACTGACTGGAAATTTTGAAAGGGAGTGCATCTGGCAAGACCCACCCTAAGCCACTGTGCCTATGCTTTTGGCCAGGATGGCACAGACTTCTCCTTTCAGGACACCAAAGTGCTGTACCTCTGTCCTTGAAGCAATTCCACAACTCTGAGATAAGGAATGAGAGTTAGGTCTTGATACAGTACAGGCTTACAGAGGCTCTGTAAATTTTAATAGATACATCTATTTCTAGTAGGTCTAGTTGGACAGAAGTCCCTCCTCATACTCTTTATATTTCCTTGAAGGGATATACTTCTAGTATTGATGGAAAAAAGTACTCACTCGTGTCCTATGTACAAAGTATCTCTAAGAAGTCTGTAAGTAGCTTGAATAAATACTTGATTAAGTTATGCTTGTCCTTAATAATCACTTATTTGACAACAGCCTATAATGTTCTCATATCTGTTGAATTATAATTAAGACTTATTTTAAAATAATTGCCTGTATTCCCATTTATCTCAGTCTTGAATCTTGCTGATATGAATTTTAGATGCGTCAGTATTACCATGTGAAAGGCTGCTTCTACACCTACAGTCATGTCTATGTAAATCAAAAATCTACACATATTTGTCAGAGGTAAGAATTCTAAATTAACCTAAAAATCATAGAAAGGCTTAGGTTGAAAAGAACTTCTGGAGTTCATCTAATTTATCCTCAGCGTAAGGAAATATCAATGCAAACATAGAGTGTCCTCTGAAATGGAGAGTTACTTTTTTTCTCTAAAACTGTAGAACTAAGTTTTTCTATCCTTCAGCAGCTGGTCAAAATGTCAGAAAGTTTTGATATATATTTGAGCTCTTGAATAAATATATTTGTGACTCTTGTGTGACTTCAGTTTGTATGCACAGTCATGCAGCCAATTTGCCTGCAATGAACATTCATCAAAAACATATGCCACTCTCCCATTCTAATTTTCTGCATATGAATATTTGAACTAGTGACAAGATACAAAGCCCATTGTAATCACCCAGAAAGACACCCACTGACTTCAGTAGACTTTCTTTTATTAGTTTCTGGCAGTATTACCCGAATTCTCCAGTCAGGGAAAAGACTTTTTTTCTTCTTCTTTTTTTTTTTTTTTAAAATCTGGTTAATCATAACTGTTTCAGAAATGTATAACATTCTCTGAAAGTCATTTGGCCTTTTATTGAACTCAGAGTCCAAAGACGTATTCTCTTGCATAGAAGAAAACCAGTGAAGTAAGAATTTTCTTAATACTTCACTGGCAGACCAGACCCAAATTCACAGCTACAATTTCTTTTAGAATTATTTATGTATAGAAAGGCTTGAGACCTGTTTTCTAAAGTCACAATGGTCTTTTCTTTCTAATAAAAATTATAAATGTTCTTAGTTCTTTTCTTTTTCATTAATAGTTTTTAATTGCAGCTCATTTCCAAGTGTAGACCTGCTTTAATTTCCTCATCTCTCCCTGATTCTTCTTCAAATATACTCTAATAATGTTATTGTACTAATTCTCACTGAAAATAAGTGTCTGCACTGGGAGCGATACAGATCTCTTCAAGAAGACATGGAGAATAATAACCCACTGTCAATGGTTGGCAGGAAAATAACTGGCATCCTCTGTCCTCCAAAATGCTGGTTCTGGTCAGTGATCTGAATGAATCATTATAGCTCTACTTCCACTACTGCTGCTTCCTGATGTAGAAAGAGTCTTCTCTGCAAATGTGGACCAGGTGATGGGGCAAAGCTCTTTCAGTCAGTAGCTTTGAACACTTATCTATTCTCTGCAAAAGTGAGAAATTAGTTTCTTAAATGTTGAAGGGAAATAATATTCAGTTTGTTCAAACCATCCTTCAATACGTGTCAAATTAAGCAGTGATCTATTTCCAGGTTAGTTTTTGTCCAGGGATAGGAACAGACTAGTAGTGTGTAAAACTATATATAAACAGCAATTAATTGTCATAAACTAAAGAAGCTGCCACCAACGCTGACTCTTTTCCCTGCAATGCTTCCTTTTTATTTAGTAGAATATTTACTTCTGAGCTCCCTTGCCAGGTGTAAAATTGCTATGCCCATAATTTTCCATGTGGGATTAAATAATTTTCCTTTAAGGACTCATCAAATTGTATATAGGAATGTGATGGCAAACAGATAAATATGAATTTAATGTCCTCAGAATTCACTGGATTTTTTTTTAATTTCCTCCTCTCCTTCCATAACTGAGTAGAAAAAAGTGTCCGGAAAAATGAATACTGTTAGAGATTTTTGCAAAAGGCAGGAAAGGCTTTGTGTTTCCAGCCAGTACATGGCTGAATATATTTTTCATTAAAAGACTACTTTTTTTTTTCATGATAAATAATTATAGAAAATGTTTTACTCTCACCATTGCCAGCTGCCATGCACGGATTTCCTTTCAGCTGCACTGATGTTAAAAGGATTTATGGAGCAATTCCTCTCAGGAATGGAAAAGTAGCAAACACTTTTCTGCAAAGGGGTAAAAGTTCATATTTGGAAACAGTTTGGGTAGGATGGATCCTTGTGATGAGCTGGTTATCATTGTGTTTTGGGTATATCAACATTTGTGGGCATCTTACACCATGTTAGTTAATTTAAGAAGTCCAAAACTTTCTTAAGTCTAACACTTCATATTTGGAGTGGAAAGCTGAGCTCTTCACATCAGCTTTCATATTCCTTCCTAAACAAATGAGGGGAAAAAAACCTTTCTCTCCAATGTGCACATTTATAAAGAAAATTGCTTTTATTTGGACTGCAGATGGGGGAGAAATGGTTTTAAAAGCTTCCTAGATTGGTTTGAAGAGAAAAGCAGACCTCTTCATTGATTATTTAGTGTTTAAATCAACTCATACATTTTTTAATGCATTCATCTAATAGTTTACATTGAAGAACAGAAGCTGGAAAACATATTTCATCTCGCTAAATCCCTGAGAATGGAATTTTTATGATAGTTTTTGTCAATTAGCTTTTAATCTGATTCCATGATTAAAAAAGTTTAGCATTAGTTTATTTAAATATTTTTATTAATTAAAACTCAAGCTTCAAAATCAGAAAGAAAGGGTTTTCAGAAGTTCTACTTGAACTTCATTAAACCACACAAATCACAAGTACTGGGACTTTGGCAGAAGGACACTGACTCCACAAGCTGGAGCTGTTTACACTTTTATCTGCCAAGAGTTCTAAGTCATCATGCAGTTAATAATTAAGCAAATGTATAGTGCACAAAATTCTGAAATGAAATAATATTTTGAGGTGGGTGTTGACCAGTTTCCTATATACACTATTTATGTTTGAGTCAGCTTGATGGGTGTTTCCACAGATTCTGAGAGGAGATGAGGGCAGAAATATGCTTTCTATATCCTAGATTTGTTTACAGAAATGCTAGCCTGTGATGTCTAGCTTATTTTAGAAAAATATGTTATACGGAAATTCTGTGAATCTTCTCATTACAAAATATTTGTCCACAAAGAACAGTCAAAATACATGAAGTTACTGTTTTGAAGAGCACAGCTTCCGAAGTGTAATATGACAGAGATACAGACTGTGAGTCTACAAAAGCTTTTTTTGTAAGCATTCAATAGTACTGTATACAGACAGGATTACAGGAAAGAGATCTTTTTTAGCCAGGCTTGCATGCTGGATGAAGCTTTTGAGTTTCTGATCTGATCTCTTGGATTTTCTTAGGGTCTCTTCTAGTTTGCATTTCAAACCTGATCCTTCTGCAGCCCAATCAGTTTTCACTCTAGTTATTTGACAAAACCCCTTAGGAAGCAGCGTGACATTTTTGTAGTATCACAAGATGATCTAGACACTGAATTATGACAGCAGATATGACCTGACCACTTTCTAATTTTTTCTATTTTTTTTTTTGCTTTCCCCCTCTTTGCACCAGTGATACTGGTTTATGCCAAGTAGAGGCAAAGCCAAGGTTTCAAACATTGACAGGAAAAGCTAGATTCCGTAGCCCCTACCCGGTACAAGGACCTGCATGAAGCATGGGCTATGTTGAGAAAAGGAGTAATTTTCTTTTGATTCATGCTCCCCTTCTGTTTTAGTGTCATAAATGCAATGTTATTCTCATATGATACTTGATAGAATTTTCCTCTAGCATTAGAAAATGCAGGTTTGTTTCTGTTCTTGATGAGAGCCTGGGAAAACAGAAACAATCAAACTCAGTTTTCATCACAGTAATTTTGGGAAGGTAGATTTCCTCCTGTTCTAGCAATAATGTTTCAAACAGAATAACCCTGAAACTTTCCTATGAAGTGCAACCAGCTAATCTTATAGATCCAAAAATGCATAGGAGAAAGAATGTAGAGGAGAAAAAAAATTCAGTGGGAACTCTCTTTTGCAAAACCCCAAGGGAGCAAAGGGTGCTATTATTTATTTGCATTAAGGGCACTTATGTCAGGACTGGGAAGCTTCAGGTGCACTGTAATTATGGCACAAAGGAGCTGACACAACAAGCTGGACTCTCAAGAGCTGGGAGTTGAGGTCAGGCCCTGCTTCTTGTGTCAAAGAAGGGGACCATGATGGCTTGCTGCCCAAGCCATTCCTGTATGCTGGGACTTCTTACACTGCTGCTTAGTTTGACAATGGCATAAAAAGTAATTCTAGCATGGTCAAGGAGCTGTCTCTTTGTACATAGTGTCCTTTCCTGTGGCAGTAGTATGTCAGTTCTATCTAGCAGAGCAGAGTTTTTAAAGATTATGAAAAACAGGTGTGTGGGAGGCTTATACTAGACATAGTCAATGAGACATCAGAACACACGAGATTTACACACTCGCTTCCCCTATTTGTATCAAACACCCCCTATTTGTATCAAACACAAGCTTGTTTTTGTGTAAACATGTACTAATATGTCTTTTTAACAACTGAGCTAGCCAGTGGCTGCATCCGCATGGATGATTTCAAACACGTGTTCTTCCAGCAACAAGTTCTTGTTGTGCCAGTCAGAGATACAGAAGTCAGTTGCATTGCAAAAGTAATGGTAATTGGGCAGCTTTCTATTTCCAAATATCCTTAGCCAGACATGGATGCAGCCTGCCACATAGAGGAGTTTTGAGACTTCCTTTTATTAAGCTGTGGTCAGTCCACAGGAATGATAAAACAGAAGCTGTTTAGATGGCAAGGTAGAATAGTATGTAGTTCTAATCATGACCAAAATCACTACAACTTTCTCTAAAATTACACACATTAAATCCTCTTTGAAAGGGCTTGAAGATTAAACCCAGAACTCGACCAGACTTTTATAAAAATATATTACCCTATATTACCCTACTACATGATATTGGCCAGAATTGGACATTGAACATTTATTACTAGGTGACCCAGCATATGATCATTTGCTACTTCTTATACCCAAGTATAATTTTTCTCTTCTCCCCCTTCTCTCTCGTGCTTTTTCAGAGGCAATTTCAACTGTTTCCATCTGCAATTCATAACTCATGCACATAGAACACTGTCTAATTTCAAGAGATCAGTTTTGCTTTGGCTTTAGAGTGTTTGGATTAAATCTGAATCTAAGGTTCAACTTCAAACCCAACCTTTTTATCCTTCCTTGATTGGTTTAGTTTATGTTCTTGCTTAGCAGTGGGAGATTAATTTGGGTGTCTGCTCCTACTCAAGTGAAGGTTCAGTTCAGCCCTGGTTTTGCTCTTCTTTCTTCACTCCCTTGAGTCTGCATTTGTATTCCAAAGCTGTTTTAGGTAGAGAATTCTGTGAAGCTTTTCTATCAGTCCAAGGGTAAATGAGCCTGAAAATAAATCTTTCAACAGATATAGATAGGAAGATGTGTTATTGGGTTTGACTTCATACAAATAACAGTGCTCTTTTGCTAAGCATGCATTTAATAATGCATTTGCAATGATAATTTTTACTATTAAAATACAAAGCTTTCTGAAGTTTAAAGATACTTTAGTTTAACTGATTCTTCTAAAATGCTGTTCTGAGCAAATGGAAGAGAGCAGTTTTGTCTTTGCAACATAAAATACGAAGACACTCACAAAACCCTTATTATTGTTACTTGAGGAAAGAATGTCATACATTCTGCTCTTTAACTTCCTGTATGTGTCTCTGCACTATCATTTTGATATACAGTTTATGTACAATTCCTGTTTAGGTTCAGCAGCACCCACAAAGAAGCAGGTACTCAGGAAGGGGAGGAGGTTTTGGTACAAATTTCTTACTATACAAAATCTCCTATTGTCTAAGGGAAGGTTGAGACACAGCCGGGTGTTTAACATGGAGAAGAGAAGGCTAAGGGAGGTTGTTGTCTTCAAGCACCTAAAGGGGATCAAAACAAAGAGCCAGGATCCTTTCATCCAAGAAAAGGTTGAGAAGCAAGAGTCACAGGCTGCAGTGAGGGAATTTCCAAGTAGATAAATGGAAGGAAAAAAAAAGTCACCATTTGTGTGCTCAAGCGCTGGAAAAGGTTGCCCACAGCGATTTTTGAGATCTGCACCCTTGAAAGTGTTTAGAGCTTGACTGGATATTGTCCCGAGGAATCTGCTGTAACAGTGGTGTTGGTCTTGTGGCTGGGACTAGATGGTGTTGGGACTGCTGTTATACTTTCCAACCCAAATTATCGTACCGCTTTGAAAACACAAAGGTAGAACAAGTAGGACAGAGACTTTATCTGTTTTATGAGATTGCAGTCTTCCAGCACATGGTAATAATAAGAAAGGACCAGCTCTGCTCTTCTGCTCTGAGCTCTGGTTGCCTAAGGAGCTGGCAGGATTTCCAGTACTCGCCATGTGCTCTCTGCAATTGGAGGGAAACTTCTTTTAAAAAAAAATGTTACATAGACATGAGAGTCAGTGCCAGCTACAAAGTAAGATACCTAAACCTGAGTAGTTAGAATGAGGGTTTACTCATTTGAATTAGATGTTTGGCCACCTGATGCAGCCAGTTGACTGTTACCTAACACCAGGTGTCCATCCTCATTTGAGAATTCTTGCTGGTGTCTAGGTCCTGCTCCAGAAGTGCACAGGTCACCTGTGAAACCTAAGTCACATCTGCCAACCTTGCTTTGATGTAATATGGATATAAAATTATTACATAATGAACAGTTACTGTGACTATATTTGCCATGTATTTTCTATTTGTGATGGAAAGATGTTGAGTCTCTGTGCTGGAATGGAGAAGTACTCCTGAGAAGACTGCTGAAGAGCACTCTGTCTACCACATGCTTTGGATTTAGCCCTTAGTCTGCATTAGTTCCATATGTTGGTGAGTTTTACAACAGAAGGAGAGAATTATTGCATTCCCACCTCCCCAGATGTCTTTCAGATTGTTCATGTTTAGATGAGTTTGCAGTTTTGTTTCAGCTACAATAGACACCTGGGACAAAATCTAGATTTACTGGTGTTTTTCATTTTCATCAAAATCAAAAAGCAAATTTTTTCTTCCTCAAATCACCAGATAAATTGCTTGGTATTCGACACATACAGCCTGTACTGTAGCATGCTACAGCTCAATTGTGTTTTTTGGAAAGTAAATGCATCTGAAAGTATAAGAACACTTATCCAAAAACTCTAAAGATTTTTTCCACAGGTCTAAAAGTTTAGCTAAGAAAACAGAGTGATGTATACTGGGAGATGTTAGTGTTATGACTCCAGGATCTTTGACTCCAGAGGAGCAGACTGGTCTTATTTCAACCTGTCTAAAGAGCAGCATTAGCATTGATTGCAGAACTAGCCTGGAGCCTTTTGCCCTTCCTTCCAGCTAAAAGTAACCATACGACTGAGTGGGAGTATCTACCTAGGCAAGACAAAGAAAACAATGTGTAAAATATTTCAAACTCTATATTGCAATGTTGGTTGTTTTTTTTTTTTTTTTTTTTTTTTTTTCCCCACAATGTATAAGAGATCTTGTTATGACAACACATTCTACATGTCAGTCTAAAGCAGATACCGGACTTTCCATCTACATATTTTCATCCATTTGTCATCTCAGAAGTACAAAGCATTCAGTCCATTTTGTGCCAGGATACATTTTCTTGTTGCAATCTGAGCTCAAAAATACCACCCACATCAAAAAAAAAATAGATTTAGAAATGTCTTTAAACCTCCCTTAATTGTACAAAATTAGTTTGATCTGTGAGTAACCTTTCCTGTGAATTTTCAAGTGCTTCCTGCTTAGAGCAATGACACTGCAAGAAAGCTGTTTTGTTTCACACATCACTTTTGCTCTTTCAGCCAGGTTGAGTACCAAGTGTGACCAGAGAAGCAGCATGTGAAACTTCTAGGAAATTCAAAAGGGTTTAATGACTAAATACTCAATCAGTCTGTTTAACTGAGCTACACATAGCCCTAATATTGGATATTTTATAAAACACTCATATTTCTGAGACTGAAAGTACCTCAGTATTTTCAGACAGCACTGTCAACAGCATCACCCAGTATCTCAGTGGTCCATAGTAGCAGTTGTCACAGGATGCTCCTTAACCAATCAGAAGAATTTTAGAAGGGTTCATGTAGCAAAATGTTAGTGACAATTTAAGTCAGTGAAGTGAGAGGAGACATTCTTTTGCCTTCAAAAGACTATGGAGTAGAGCCTTGAAGAACAAAAGTAGCAATAAGATAATTAAGCTCAATGTATGACAATCCAGGATCTACTGCTATTCTTGCCATGAATGTACATGTCTTGTATGGTCCTATACGAGGAAAGCAAGAATTAGTTTGGCTCCTGTTGTAGTGCATCACAGGCAATGAAATAGGATATGCGATGAAAGCACTGAAGTCTATTCAGACAGAAAGTCTACTAGGTTCCACTAAGATCCACTGTACTGAAGAGACAAATCTGAATATTTTTTTGGGGAAAATCTGCCTAGGTACTTTCATCAAGCTTGTCAGAGTTGAAATTGAAGTGATATAGTCTATCTCTTGGAGAACTTTTTGAAACATCAGAGATTCAAACAGTGGGGCTCTTCCCAATATTTTCTGTTTTCTAGGTTCAGATTGGAAATTATATTTTCTTGCCTTTCTTGTAGCTTCATACATTTCTAGAACTTGCTACACAATGGTCCAATTCCAACAGGAGGAATAATCATTGCTTTAGTCAAGTGTGTAGATTTGTGATAAGGACATCCGTCAAGGCATCAATACGAAGATTTGAACCATTTTCTCCTTTGGCTGAGGTATCATAAAAATGTGGACAGTATATTGGTAGAAATTTTTTTTATAAAGGACAAATCATATTCTTTTAAATATGAGTTACTGTTGCATCTTTAAAAATTCCTCCAAAAAAATTAACACAGGGTGCTTTACTGCATTATCTGAATGCACATATAACCTCCAATAGGCAAGCAGAAAACATCAAATTTCAGACTTTCAAATTTCAGGTTTTATTATAGGAATATTGCACATTACCAAAATCTGTGTATCTCTCTTTACTAAGTAGTAACATACACTATCCACTTCAAATATGAATAGCAAGAACATAGCAGGATGATGGTCTGCAGTGTGATAGCAGGTAAGATGTCAGTCGCATCTGATGCTGGTGTTTTCTAAACCATTCCAGAATAACATACAGAAGAGGCAGATTTTACCATCATGAATTACTTTTGAGTTTTCTCACTCACTCTTGAAAGACAAGAAATTTTATGTATGTGGTGTTTTTGACTGTGAAGAAATTTAGATCAACTTCTGTTCCTCAGCAGCCAAGGAGCACTTCCTAACTACTTTGAACAGACTGTTGTTTCTGAGAAGCTGAGTGGAACTGTATTCGTTCTAAAGATGTTTAATAGCTCCAGTTCAAGTTACCTGGCGAGAACTACAAGGAAAAGCTCTGAAAAGAAAAATGTGGTAGTTTAGGAGGGATTATATCTTCTGGATACAGGCATTGTAAAATTGATTGGGTGGTTAGACATAGAGCTGCTTCTTTAACTGCCACATTTTTAGATAATAAATAGCTTTTTGTGGACACAGGCGTTGAAGAAGATTCAATTTCTTCTTGTAGAGGAAAAACATGGAAACCACCAAATTTATCCCAGTAACTATCCCAATTTCTATATTTTGGGGACATATATGTATTTAGGCAGAGTAAAGATTAGCTGAAAGTTGGTAATGGGGAATTCTTTCCTGAGGGAAAAAGTTTGCAAATGTTTTATGTCAGTATCAATGTGAGAATTTTGGTATATGGATTACACAATTAGGTGTTCCATAACGATACAGAGACATTTTAGTAACCCATTCACTGCTATTATTTGGTCTGCTGCACTGAAATGAGCCCAGGTATCTGTGACGAGAAAGTGTTTTGAATATATTTGATTTCCTATTTCTTGTATTTAACATTACTAGTTAATACCCTATCATAATTTATATTTACACAGATTCATATGCACAGTTCTTTACTCCCTTTCAAGAGACCACATGAAAGGGTAACAGACAAAGATCTTACGAACTCCTTTGAGGATGCTTCAGGGGTAGTTTGTGTTGCATTTTGTGCAGTATTCTGTCAAGGTGATTTCTATGGTAACCTCTATTTGCATTCTTTCAAATGATGGTAAATTCTGACACATTCCATTAAATATTGATAGCAGTGTTTCATCTGCTGGAAACCCACATGGGAATATTTAATTTTATCTACTGTCTGAGACTATTCTCTGTGGTATCAAAGCAGCAAGCTTTTTACAGTTAAAATGTTAATTTGATTTTTATAACGGTTTTTATCGTTGTGCTCTTCATCTAGATTGCTCCAAACATGTTTATTTACAATTCCAAAATGCTGCCATTAATATTCCACATCTTCTTGCTCAGAGATTAGCTTAATAGCAAACCTGAAAAATGTACTTAAAGGCTTGTGAAACACGTACAGAATCATAATGCCGCAAAATGTTTTGACTAATGGCCAAGTGATTTGTAAGATCAGCTTTTAAGGAAAAAAGGCGAGCCTAAAAGAACAAATTTCATAATTAGTTTCAAAATTGCATTGTTTTCTGAAACATAAAACAGTACTGGAACTAGTTATGTAAAGGATTTTTTTATTGTTGAGGTGGGGTGGGGTAAAAAAAGCTAGAAAAAATGGGGTGTACATTGGATACTTTCATCTTCCCGAGTGGCACAAAAAATATCTCCAAAGAATTTAAAAAAACCAAGCCTCTAAAAAAATAACCTTCCATCACACTAAGGACTATTTGTTCATTTTATATAAAACACTGGTTGGGGATCTGTCTGGTGACTGTTACTTTCATTAGCAAACATGAATTTGTGGCAGAGGTTAGGGCTCTGAACCACTACTGGTTTATGTTTTGCATCCCCGTGTACACATTTGAATAGCAAATACATACAGGATTTAAAGCACCACTAAGTAAACAGGACACCATTGATGCTCCCTAGCCTGTAGCTGAACGAAGTGCCAGCATCTGAACAGGCAGCAACAACACAGGTTTAAATTGCAATGACCTTTTGTTATTTGATCTGTTGGCCTACAGGAAAATGCTGCACGCTGATGTGGAACTTCTAACCTATTTTGCACTTCTGGATAGGTTCTGTGTAGCGATGTAATTGCAAGAGATACTTTCAGAAAATTGGTGCTAATATTGAGGTGTTCTGGATTCCATTAAGGCTTGGACGTTAGAAATCCTCATACTGAGACAGAAAATTGAAAATGTTTGATACTAAGATGAGCTTAGTGAAGAGAAGCAACGCTATACATGATTCTAGGCTGTGAAACTGCAACTCTTTTAAAATTTGCTTTCTTGTATACCTGATCCCCAGACCATTTCAACTACCGATTCCTGTCTAGTAGGAATTAGCCTGTTTGTAGATCTCATACAACATAATGGTACACAGAGGTCATGTAGTGTTATTTTTAATATCTACTGCATTAATACTAAGAATTTTCATGCTCAAACTAACCAGTTTAAGGCTTTAAATCCTTTCTGTTTTTCCTCCTTCTTCTTCTTTTTTTTTTTTTTTAATTTTTTTTTTTTCAAGAGCAGGGATAGAGAGATCAATTGGGAATCTACTGAAAATTCAATGGTGTGATATTACAGCTTTATACTTTGCATTTAGAAAAATCCTTGAAGTTGTGATATGTTGTAACTTGTTCGCTCTGGAGTACTGAGGCTACTTCAGCACTCTTTATAAAAGGAGTCCAACTGTAGTTGTTGGTTTTATGATAGTGCATAGCTACTGAGAGCGAAGATAGAATTAGATTTCCTGAATTACAGGGCCAAGCAAATTTAAATATTGGGAGCAATATGAGGATATTAGAAAGGACAGAAAAAATGTCTAGCATGAAGAGAGTCAACCAAACAGCCAGCTGCTCTGTAACGGAGCTGACACTTGCACCATCCCAAACACTGTATTAATTGTTTTTACAGGGCTATGATTTTCACCAGTCACTTGTTCAGGAGCCAGATCGGTACCATGGGGTGGCTACATAGTCTGCTTTCTTACAGGATTAAAGGCAGAGTGAGGAAAGGGAAGGAGAGGAGAAAGACATGGATACCACTGCAAATAATGCAAATGGCCCTTCCATCCCTCTGATTCCTGGGAAGCACAGAGCCATATGCCTGACTTCACGGCTTACTGTCCCTGGCATAATGACAGCTACTCAGGTGTCTACAACACGGGCAGAGCAAGAGTGCCTGGCTGTCCCTGCTTCCAAGACAGATTAGGGATGATTTAAAGGTAAAGTGGGGAGGTTGAGAGGGTGGCATGGGGTTGTGTGGGGGAAGTGAGACAAAGGAAAAGTGGGAAACCTAGAGGTGGTGGGACACAACAGGGAAAGAAATGAGACAAAATGTTGATACAGATCTGGGTTGGCAAAATTGATTAATGCAAATTAAGTGGCATGTTTCCAGAGTGAATTCAGGTTAAGTACTGTTAAGCATTACAGCAAAGCACAGAATCAGATCTCATAAGGCCTGTGGACTGGAGCCAGTCAAATGCTGTAGCCACATGCTCCTATAATCATGGTGAAAGTAATGCATAAAATGCTTTTGAATTATGCTCCATATTTTGTGAAGGTTATTGCTTTAGGAAGAACACCCAAAGTCAAGATAATTTAATTCTATACAGAATTCAAGCAAATAACCTGTGCAATGTAGAGGATAACAGAGTGTCCAAGCTCTGAGCAGGAGCCAGCATGGTCCAGCTGAACCAGGACTGTGTGAATGATGTAGCCTGAGGGATCTATCTGAGTCCTCCTGGCTCTGATGTGCTGTACTGACCTAGAATACTAGCTGCCTTCTCCAGTAGTCATGAGTTCATGCTTTGTCACAGAGTTGACTTAGGGATTGTAACCTTTGGCCTAACACTAAAGACTACAAATATGACTATGAACACAAATCTTATTTGGAGTGAACTGTACATGCATTGATAAAATCTGGTGGAACCTAGGTGGACCTGTGTCATTCACCTCTGTGGTTATATTTTTTTCACTTATTGCTCACCAAATGGCACCAGCATTCTGAGAGGTGGTCACCTTGCCAGACAAGAGGTACTGTTTGGCTGACCAGCCAAAATGTCAAAAGTGCCTTGCAGATTACATCCAGTCTTCAGGTCTCTAGTTAGTCATTCCTCATGTAACTTACTGGTAACTAATATACACTGGACAACAACTTTTTTTTCATGGATAAATTATACTGTCTTAAAACCAGCCCTAACCTTTTGAAGCCATTTACAAAAATACTAGTAGTTTTAACAGAGACAGGATTTGCGTAGTGCTTTTTCAAAACAAAAGGGAACTTGTTTAAATGCTATACTCCCAAAGATCCAAAGGGTTTTGGCACATTATGATTCAGAAATAGAATGAATGTAAGTATATTGTTATTTTATATGTTTTGTTTTATAATTGAGGCATGAAATGTACTGGCTCTGTAAAATCGCATCCTGTTGGCAGGCATAAACAACGCATTTGTGTTCTGGGATTTTGAAAGAAATTGCAATGAAACCAGAGTAAAAATCTACCACATACTTAATCTGAAAAGTTTAGAAGCGATATTTTTCTAGCATATAATTCTAGAGTTCCTAAACTGTCAGTACTTCACTTACTTCCATCATCAGTGTCCTTTAAATTTACAGAGTGTGATTCTATAGGTGGAGCCCACTTTTTTTCACCACGAACTGAGGAAGATAACAACAACAGTGTTCCAGGCAGCTGCAAAACAATGAAGCATTTTTGGGGTTGAATCCTTGCAGAGGACAATTCTATTTGTTCTGGTTTTACCTCCCAAAACCATACAAGAACAAAATGCATAACACATAATAGGTCTTTTTCACAGGAGAACCTGAGTATGTGAGCCAGAGGAGCAATACAGAAAATTCAGCCACATTTCTACAAGCGAACCTGGAATTCAGGATTTCTCTTTTTAGACGTAGGATTTCTCTTTTTAAGCATATTTTTGAAATAAATCTTATTTATGCATGCATCCACCTGTATGCATATAATGTGTAAGGTACTCCAACATACATATAAGAGCATACAAATTAATGTACTCTTGCCAGCTTGATCATGACATCTGTCCCTTTGCACACATATGTTGTTTGATTTTCTTTTTCCGAAACACTGCAGTGATTCCAAGGCCTGACCTAACACTATCTACCTCACTGCCTCCTTTTGTCACTTTGAGGAACTCCTCTCCTGGGTGGATCTGCTGCATTTATTTTCCAGACCCAGTTACAGTTATGTTCATATCAGAGCAAAAGCCCCACGTAATTCAATTGTATAGATGCAACTGCTGAGTGAACTTCAGACACTTTCTGAGGCATCCCCATGAGACTGTGATATATAGCAAGCAATTAAGGAAGACCCATATTGCCCTTTCTAAAGGCTAGGCAGGATCCCCTCTAATGCCTAGAATTATTCTTGGCAACTGTGTCTACTCAACCGAACCCTGTCCAAAATCTCTACCTTGGAAAAGTTTGTTCTAAAATGCTCTCTAATACCAGCCAAGAGGCAGGCTTTTCCTTGAGAAAATCAGTTAAAAAAAAATAAAAATGGTGGACTCTTTTACCCTCTTTTGGAGGATTTGCCAGTGTAATAAGGTCCTAAGAAGAGGTAATAATACACCACTTTGTTCACCCTAACCCTTTGCACTGTGAGGGGACTAAGAGGAGTTTACAAGACAATAGGGGAAAGGACATTGGGGATTGATATCTATGCTACACACCTAGTGGGACTGGTGAAAATTAATCAGTTTCCCTATAATTTTCATGAGTGATAATTGAATCATTTCTTTAGCATCAACAGAGCACAGCCAGATGAAGAACTGATTCAGACTTCCAAATGCTTTGAAGGGCCAGACCCTCTGTTGGAATGAAAAGAGAGAGAGAAAGTGAAAAAATAGAGAGGAAGACCAGCAGGAGGTGGGAAAAGGTCTTCCAAAAGCAGAACTGCCACCAACATAATAGACATTTTCACTTTTACTGGGAGTTCTGCACTGGAGACAGCTATTCGTTCATGGCCTTCTGTTGTCCCAAAAATAAAATCAAATGTTTGTACAATGCTGCTCCAGCTGAGGGGCTGAAAGCCTCATGTAGGGAAGATAATGAATTTCTTTGCTTTGCTTTTTCTGTCCCTCAACTCCCAATTGATTATAGCTTGTACTTAGAAGGCAAAATTAACAACTCTGATCCCCAACAGCAGCTCCTGTAACTAATGAGGAGGGGCAAGAGCTGTGTAACATCAATTTACTGCTTCTCTGTACAGCTCTCACCAACAAGGGGGATGTTATCTCCTAAGAGGATGGACACCCTGAGCTACAAAGGGAAATTTCACACATGCCTCTGAAATATTGTCAGACTGAATTACGGTCAGTAACCACTCCAATATCACTGAGTGTCCAGATATAAACTCTGTGGTATTTTATTGGCCCTTTACACCATCCATTCCCTACAAGTACTTTCCATTACTACTGAAATATTGTAATGTTTCCAGGTTGTCTTTCTACTGCCTTCCTGAAACTGCAGTGTCTTCTGTCTTTATTTTATTATTTTTTTTTTAGAAATGGGAGGCCTGGCCACCCAGGATATGGATAAGGCTGAGGTACTGAATGCCTTTTTTGCCTCAGTCTTCACCACCAGGGGCTCAAACTGCACTGCCCAAGTCACAGAAGGCAAAACCAGGGGTTCTGAGAATTTAGAACAGCCCACAGGAGGAGAAGGTCAGGTTCAAGACCACCTGAAGAACCTGAAGGTGCATAAGTCCATGGAACCTGATGAAACCCTTCCATATGTCCTGAGGGAGCTGGGGTACCAAGTTGTTAAGCTGCTTTCCATCATATTTGAGAAATTGTGGCAATCTGGTGAAAATCCTGCCGATTGGAAAAAGGGGAACATAACCCTAATATCCAAAGAAAGGAAAAAAGAGGATCCAGGAAACTATAGGCCAGTCAGTCTCACCTTGGTGCCTGGCAAGATCCTCCTGGAATGTCTGCTAAGGTCCACCGAAAATAAGGAGGAGACTGGAAACAGCCAACACGGCTTCACCAAGGGCAAATCCTGCCTAACAAATCTGATGGCCTTCTATGATACTGCCACAAACTTGGTGGACAAAAGCAGAGCAATGGTTATCATCTACCTGGACTTAACCAAAGCATTTGACACTGTCCCATATGACATCCTAGTCTCCAAATTGGAAAGTCATGGGTTCAATGGATGGACCACTTGATGGATAAGGAACTGGCTGGATAACCTCAAATGGCTGCCTGGATGACCTCAAAGGGTTGTGCTCAACAGCTCAATGTCCAAGCGGCGGCTGGTGATGAGTGGTGTCCCTCAAGGGTCAGTACTGGAACCAATACTATTTAACATCTTTGTTGGAGACATGGACAGTGGAATAGAACACAACCTCAGCAAGTTTGCTGATGACACCAAGATCGGTGGCATGGTCGACATGCTGGAGGGAAGGGATNCGTATCCTGGGTTGCATCAAAAGAAGCATAACCAGCAGGT
>VZRU01013143.1:24116-37450 GCA_013398155.1 Pedionomus torquatus
GTAGATTTAAGTTGAACATTAGAAAAAATTTCTTTCCTCTGAGGGTGGTGGAACACTGGAGCAGGTTGCCCATGGAAGTGGTTGAGGCCCCTTCCCTGGAGATCTTCCAGGTGAGGCTGGATGAGGCCCTGGGCAACCTGGGCTGGTTGGGGGTGTCCCTGCAGCTGCGGGGAGGTGGGACTGGGTGGCCTTGGGAGGTCCCTTCCAGCCTGGATGAGTCTATGATTCCTTGCTGTGCCAATAGCGCAGCTGGGCCCAACCCGGCCAAACCACGGGGGAACGGGGCACGCTTCCACCTGGGGGTGCCCAGGGGTGGCCACGGACAGGGCAGCAGCCCCAGCCGCAGAGGACTGTGCTGTCACCCCCAGCTCTGCCGCCTGCTCCTGCCAGGGCTCTGGCTGGCGGGTGCGAACGGTGCAGACGCCTCAGGAGGCTTGGCAGCCACCACCCAGCTTTTAAAGAAATGAGCTGGGGAATTAAATGTGTCCGGGGAAGGGGAGGATCGATAGCTGGCCCACAGCCCACACCCGCCTCAGGCACATCTTGGCCATCCCGGCCACAGGCCATGGGCCGGTGCCCGCTGGCTCCTTCCCTTGGCAGACCCAGCAACGCTGCGGCAGGGCAAGTATCAGCCCCAGCCATTGCCACAGAGCCCCCCGGGGGTGACGGGGAGCCCCGGTGCCTCCAGTGCACGAGGAGCAGCAACCCCACAGCCCACCAGCACCTGGCATCGCTCCCAGCCCGGTGGAGCCCATTGGCAAAGCGAAACACTGGGGGCTGCCGAGTCAGAGCGTGGGCTGCCGCGGAAGAGCCCGCTGCCAGCAGCACCCCTCCATGCGGGACAGGGCGGCAGGAGGAGGGGGCTGCGGCCTCGGGCTGCGGCCTCGGGCAGCTACGGCCTCGAGCCCAGTCGGGCTCAGCCATGGCCACAGCCCCCAGCCCCGTGGCCACACCGATCTGGGTTGGCTGAGACAGAGCAGAGACACTACCAGGAGGCAGCCATGAGCAGCCCCGGCTCGGAAGCCGGAGGAGAAGCCGCGTGATGGTTACCCTGACAGCATCCCGATGAGTAACGAGAAGCAGATGAGCCACCGGCTGAGCCGAGCAGTGAAAATCAGTAAAGAACGAGGAAAGAAATATCCGGAGGAGAAGAACAGATTTTGCTCAGCAGAGGCCAGCTGGGCCCCTCCGGAGAGAGAGGAGATGGGGGGGCATCTGCGCTTTGCTTCTCCCCCTGAGACCACATACCCACCCGCACCAGGGGGAAAATGTGCTCTGTGCTACCCAAAAAATGAACAATAACCCAAGCAAGGGCCACATCCTGCCCTGCAAGGTGGTGAACCGCTGGGGTGCAACGGGGGGCACCCCACGTCTGGGGATCAGGGCTGGCACCGCTGGCTGACCTCAGCACAGAGGGACCATGACAAGGGCAACCACGACTGGCAGCCTGGCAGGAGCAACTGAAGCCACCCATGGGGAAGAAGTGCCCCTCCAAAGCACAGTACCGCTGCAGCTCTGGGGCAGAGCACAAGGCAACCAGCAGCCTTCAACCCACGGTGCAGCAGGGAAGAGCGTTGACTCTGGAGCCTACTGATGGTGGTGTTCCTGCTGCCCCTTGGGAAAGCAGACACGGTGCCCCAAATCAAAGCCTGCAGAAGAGCTCAGAGACCTGTCCCTGCTACCTGCAGCCCAGCCCTGACCCTTCCATGACTCACCATCTGAATCAATGCTGTTCAAGGCAGTTGGCGGGATGATAGACACTTTGTACTGGCCCAGGGGACATCTCTTGCCGAAGAGCTCCTTGCAGGCACTGTGAACCTGGGGACATGGGGACACGTGAATAAGCAAAGCCAGGGACGCAGCACAAAAGCCCCCAGTCTCAGTTTCCCCAGCAATGCACCCGGGAGAGCCAGTGCTGCCGGTGCTGGGGGCAAGGACAGGGATGGACACAGCCTTACGATGGCCTTGCACCAGAGACATCGCCAGTCCTGCAGCCTCCGGACGCTGCCGCAGGTGCGGTCGCAGACGGCGCAGCGGGCGCTCACAGGCAGGTTCCCCTCCAGCCACTGGTGGGGCATGGCCACCTGAGGAGAGGGGCAGTTGCCAAGGGCACTTCGCCCCTGCCGCCCCCACATGCTTCGGCGACAGAGACACGGGCCACCCCCTTCCCCAGGCACCACGGAAGGATTGGGCAGGGGATGATGCCCCGCAGCAGGACAGGGCGGCTCTGGGACCCCTCCTGTGCCCTCCTGGCCCCTTGCAGCCGCCAGCATGTGGGGCAAGGCAGGGGTGTCCCCAGCAAACATTTGGGGGTGGCCTCACTCGGAGGGCAAGAAAGGGATCCTGATGCCGGGGGGCAGAAGAGTTGTCCCCCAGCCACGTCCCTGCAGAGCCAAGCCTGGAGGCCACAGCGCGCAGGGGACAGCTGGGTGCCAGCCCCCCCTGCTCCCAGCTCGGGGACAGCAAGGCCAGCTCTGCTGCTGGCTCTGTCCTGCCAGAGTCCCCCCTGCAGGAACTCCCCTGCTTACCCCATCCTCGTCCTCGATGATTTCAGTGCCGATGGAGGCCAGGGTTGTCCACTTGCAGTTGTTGGTGGCTCTGACGGCGCAGCGCTTGTGTGCCTTGAACTTGCAGACTGTGCGGGGGGCAGCAGGGACAGTCCCATGGGATGCGCAGCCCTGGTCCCCTGCCCCTCCACCAGTGGTGACATTGCTGTCCTGGCAGCTGGTGGGCATCACCCCCTATCCCTCCTGCTGCAGGCCAGCTGGCGAGAGGGTCCCCCAGCCCACACCCCAGCCAGACCCCGGTGCTGACCTTCACAGGAGAGGCCGTGGGAGGTGACCCCTGGCAGGGCTTCGCGGCACACGTTGCAGAAGGTGGGGCGGGCATGGGAGCAGGCATACCAGTTGTGCATGCCCGAAAAGTGCTCCATGTTGAACTGCGTGGCCTGCTGAGGGGCACAGCCCTGCTCTGTCAGTCCCCTGAGAGCCCCCCACATGGCATCCCACCCTCCTACTCCCCGCCACAAGCCCCCTGGCTCTGTTCCTGGCTCCTGCCCTCCCCACAGGCTGTCCCAAAGGCAGCAGCTCCTCTCCGGCAGCCAAAGGCACCCCTGGCAGTACCCACTCACAGCCACCACCCACATCACCTCATGGATCTCCCACTTCTGGACAGATTTCAGGGCACTGATCCAGTCCTCCATCTCCTTACGGTTCTCCGCACACAGGATGAGCTTCCGGAATGGCGTGATCACCTGCAACAGCCACCGTGCCCGTGTCTCCTTGAAAGGCCACCCCGCAGCCAGCCAGACCCCAGAAGAGCAGCGCCCAGCAAAGCCTGGCACACAGGGGGGTGTCCCACAGCTCTGTGGGGAGGGAAGGGGCTGGGGTGCCTCTCCATGAGGTGCTGAGGTGGAGGGGCACAGCAGGCACCCCCACACCTCCCTCACCGTGAAACTGTTGTTGATGTTCTTGGTGCTGGTCTCGGCCACGCTGGCATCAGACAGGTCCACCTCATCGAAGATCAGGGACTGTGGGGGAGAAATCGGAGCCCCAGTCTACCCCGGGCAGGGATTTTGGGCTCCTCCCTGGGCTTGCAGGCTCCAGCCCCCTGGGCTGAGTGTGCTGGAAGTGCACTCCCCAGCATACCTTGGCATCCTTGGCATAATAGAGTGTTCTGCCCCGCAGCTTGAAGTATCGCCTCTTCCACCTCTGGAAAGAGCTCGTCTGCTTCAGCAACAACCCCTCCTTCACACTCTTCTGCAGAGAACAACGGGGTCATGAGCTCCCACAGCCCCCAGGACCCCGACAGCCACCCCCCTGCTCTGGTGATGCTGGTCCCTGAGTCCCCAGGAGCTAAGTGGTGCCAGAGCATGGATGGGACATCCTGGGGTTCACATTGTGCTGGATGCAGCACAGTGACTGAGCTCCATTGCCTGCCCTACCCTGGCCATTGGGCACTTCGTGTGATTTTGGGGGGAAATTGCTGGGCATGGTAGTGATGGTGGCTGGAGGCCACTGCCACCAGTCACCTCCTTCCCATCCCCGGAGCTTTGCCCAGGACAGCCTGGACCTGCTGCAGCTCCCTGGAAGCCAAAGCTGGAGCCGGGAGAGCTCCTTCAGAGAGGACAACAGTGCCCCAGAGCCACCAGGAGGCTCTGGAGGCGGCACTGAGGAGCAGACGGCTGGGATGTGGCCAGCCCTGCCTGACACCTGCAGCCCCTGGAGGGGACACTGTGGGGACAAGGGCAGCTGGCAGCAGGCAGAGCATCGCCTAGTGCAGCGCATCCCGGCAGCCCAGCTGCCCGTGCCCTGCCATCCCCCATCCACAGCACCTGCCAATATTTACCCTCCCTGCAGTGGCATTTACAAGGCTCAATTAATTAGTGTTTGCAACACGGCCACGAGCCCATGCCGTGCAGGGTGGCAGAGGTGCTCTGGCACTGCCTAATCCTTGATTGTATCTTCTTTAAACACCGCCGGCAGCCCCATTCAGCTGCTCCTCTGCAATTAGCCGCAGCAGTGGTTGTATCAGAGGCCGGCACACAACGACAAGGCACATTTAACGGTGAATTAGCACCAGGCGCCGAGGGCATGGTGAGAGAACTGCAGCCCTGGGGCTCCACGCTGCGTGCCCAGCAGGAGTGCTGCCAGCGGTGGCACCCAGGCACCCACCTACTCGCAAACACACCGTCCCCTGCCCTCAGTGCTCATCCGCTGCCCCACGGCTCCCGAGATAGCCAGAGCACCAGGAGCAGCAGGAGCCTCCAAGGTCACAAAGAAGCCAAAACCTCACCTGGGGCACTCCCTGTGCCTCAACACCCCAATGCCTCAGCCCTCCCTGAGCCCCCCAGGGCACACACCGGGATGTCCTTGTCTCCCTTCCAGTTTGCGGCCCCAACTTCGGAGAAGAATACTTTATGCCTTTATCTCTCACTGTCCACACTTTGCACCCCCAGGACCAGTTGGTCCCCGTGCCACCTGTCAGTGTCAGTGCAGGTCCAGGCAGCCATGGTGTCCCCAGCACCAGCACCCACGGACCCACCGCGTCCACTCCCCAGTCTCTCATCTGCAAGGGCACACAGAGGAGATGGTGAGCCCAGAGCTGCCCCGAGCCCAGGCTGTGGCACAGCCAGCAAGGGCAGCAGGGGGGTCCCACTGCAACCCCCAAATCTACAAACGAAGCATGCACCTTAGCAGCAGCCCCTGCCCCGCGCTGGGAGGGGACAAGGAGGGTCCTGTCATGGCCGGATGGGATCAGCCACAAAGGCCACTTCTACCATGTCTCTCCATACGCAGTGGCCACAGACACAGGCTCTGGGTTTGCTGCGATCATTGCCTCTGCTGTGAAGGACAGCCCACAGATGACAGCAAGGAGCAGCATGGGGAGAGCACGATGGCATGGAAAAGAACATGATGGGGAGGAGGAGGGAGAGGAGGCAGGTCCCTGATGGTGGCTCGGGGCTAACACAGCAGGGCCAAAGCCAGCAGGAGCTCTGCTCTGCCCAGCCCCAGGGACACCTCCCGCAGGATTCAGCCTGGAAGGCTGCTGAGGTGACAGCATTCCCTGCTGCAAGGGGCCAGAGCTGAAGCACCCCCAGCCCACCCCGCTGCAGCCACTGCAGCAATTTCTCCTGGCAGCCAGCAGTAGCAAGGCATCACTCAGCCCCAGGGTGTCAAAGTCTTGGCTATCTCAGGGACAGTGAAGCTGCTGCCAGCATTGTGCCAATCTCATGCTAGGGCAAAGCCTGAAAGGCAGAGGCTCCCACCACCTCCACCATGACACCCACACGAGTTTTACAACACCCACAGTGCCATGCTTATGGGGGCCATGCCTCAGTCTCCCCCCACTGCAGACTAACTCATCACCAGCATCCCAGAAACTCAGTCTCAGACAGGTCTCAGCTGGTCTCAGCCAGGAGCACCCAGTACCACCCTGTGCCAGGGGCAGCTCCCCAGTGGCTCAGTGTTGGCTTTGGGACCCTGCTTTCAGCACTCAGGACAGGAGAACTGGGGGGAACCTGACGTTCAAGACCACCAGCAGACCTGGCCATGCCCTGGGCAGCCACGCTGCAGTGGGCAGCATCAAGCGAGCCCATTGTCTCCCCTTCACAACCAGGAAAGGGGTGGGGAGGGCAAAGGCCAGCACTGGGGCGAGCAGCAGCAGGATGTGCCCGGGTGGCATCACCCTTGTCGTGCTAGCTCCCCCACAGCCCCGGGGTCACCACAACAGTACAGCCCCCCACAGCCAGAGGCTACTAGGTACCCTATAGCTCCCAGCAGCAGGAGCCTCACGCGCATCATGCAGGGTAGGGGCTGCCTCCTCCTCCTGGAGAGCTTTCAGGGACACTGACAGCCCCCAACCATCGCACAGCCCCAAGCGTGGGGTGACACCCACACCCCAAACCGAGCCATAGCCCCTCAGGTCACCCTAACCCCAGCTCTTCTGGCTGGCAAGCCCCAGACAACGCTGCAGGGAGTCACAGTGGTGCCAACACTGACTCTATCACAGCAGCAGCGGCGGTGACATGGTGTGACAATGCCCAGAGTGATGTGCCCAGCCAGCAGCCTAGGGCCAGCTCTGCCCCAGCCCTCCCCTGCTCCATCTCGGGATCCCTCTTGGCTCCCTCCAGCATGGGGGACCTCCACAACACCTGGGATGTGCCTGGCACCAGGGGAGTCCTGTCCTGAAGATGCAGGGTGGGGAGGCGAAGGCAAGCATGAAACTACACAGGATCTGCAGAGGAACCACCACCTCCAGCTCAGCCACAGCTGATGGAGGGCAAGTGGCACTGGTGTCCCAGAGGGGACACGGCTAAAAACAGCCCTGGGAGGAATGCCAGCCACTGGCAGTGTGCCCTGCCAGCACCAGGCTGGTGCCCAGGGACAATTGTGCCTGGGGAGGGCCAAGGAGGGTCCCCTTGCTCAGCACAAGCAAAGCGGCTTGAGGTGCAGCCCAAGGGGACCCTCCAGGACCCCACCCCAGCAGGGCACCCTGAAATGATGGCTCTTCCTTCAGCTCTAAGGCAGAGATGCTGCTTTGAACCCCCGTCCCACCCCTCCAGCTCTGCCATCCCTGGGAAGAGCCTGCAGCACAGCCAGGTTTGACCACAGCAGAGGGTTTTCCTTCTGGGATCAGCTCAGACAGCCTAGGAGCTGCTGGAGAAGAGCCAGGAAGGCTGCGTTACTTGGGAATGGTGAGCACTGCACTGGCTGCCCACCCGGCTGGCAGCCCTGCACTGCTCCTGATGGGATCTGCTTGGCCCCGTGGTGACACGATGCCTTGCCCAGGGAGGAGGAGAGGGGACCAAACACCCGCCAACGAACCGACCTGCATTGCACCAACATCACCTCCTCCAGACGCCGCAGCCCACCGGGAATGTGACAGGGACTGGCCAGGCCTGAGCTTGCCCCCTTTCTGCACTGGCAGGTGCCAGGAGAGTAGGGGAGAGCCTGCAGCCCTGCAAACAGCCTGGCCACGGGGCCACTGGCATCGGCTGGGTACCCTGTGGGCTGGAGTCCGTTGGAAACCTTATCAGGCTTTGTGATGTGGCAGAGCTCTTCCGGGACCAGAGGGCTCTGTGCCCCAGGGGCGACAGCCCCAGAGGCTCAGATGCGTTTGTGCTCCCCGAGGATGCAGCCTGCTACCATTGCAGGACCTCAAAACCCCCTCTTCCCAGTACTGGGCGGATCCTTGAAGGGGATTCCAGCACCGATCGTGACATGCCATTACATGGTGCCGCCAGGCACCACTCAGGCCATCAAAGTGGATGGAGGGTTAACGGAGGAGAGGAATGAGGGAAGCAGCCCCCAGAAGATGGGCGAAACTCTCCTACACCTCATCCTCTGACAGTCACAACCTTCAGTTCCTTTTCAGAAATGAGCTCATGCTTCCCTATCTACAGCCACATCAGTGCCCAAGCATCCCGCCAGCAGGCATCCCACACCAGCTCACCCCACGCCAGCCCCTCAGCCTCGTGCCCGGGTACCACAGGCACTGACACAGCTCTCCCACCCTGCCTGGCTGCTGACAGGGGAGAGCAGCGCTTGCATAACGGAAAATGTGAGCAGGGAGAGGGCAGCGCATCTGAGAAACCTCACAAACATCCGGCTGGCGACACTGGGGCTATCTTTACACCCCAGGCACCGGTGTGGCGAGCCCTGATGAACAAGAGCGAGCCCAGCCTCCCCTGCAGGGCTGCAGCCTCCTCAGCTGGGACGGTCCCAGCAGCCTCGCTGTGCCCCGTGGTGTGGTCCCACTGTGGGGATGACCCAGTGATGGCCAGTCCACTTTCCAGCCCCCTGCCAGGCCACACGCCATCAGACTGGGAGCAATGCGGGTACAGCCACGGTGGAGATAGACTTTGGTGCCAGCTGGCCACAGCGTGGCTGGGGCTGGTGGGGAGTTCTGGGATGGAGTCCGGGGGCAGTCACCTGGAGCTGCCCAGGACCATGGAGATACTCAGCCCATGGGTTGTGAATATCTCCACGGATTGAGACCCCACAGCCTCTCTGGGCAGCCCATGCCAGTGCTTGACCAATCTCACAGCAGAGAGAGTGTTTTCTCATGTTCAGATGCAGGTTCCTATTCTTTCATCTGTGTCCATTGTCCCATCAGCCAACACCACTGCAAAGAGCCCAGTTCCCTCTTTGCTGCACCCTCCCCTTCAAGTATCTATGCACATTGCTGACCCCTCCCCAGCTCCAGCCTCCCCTCCCAAGGCTGAACAGCTCCAGCTCTCCCAGCCTCTCCCAACACAAGAGCTGCTCCAGTCCCTCACCAGTGTCAGGCCAGGAGGATGCGCTGCCCAGGAGCCACATGCCACCTTCTCACTGCAGGAAGGAGATTTCCAGGCCTGGCCCCAGGCCTTGCTTTCCTTGTCTTTTGGCCAGGATCCATTCCCCAGCAGGCAGCCCTCCCCACAGCCAGGCCTCCTGCAGCACCCCTTCATCCACATCCACTGCTCACCCCAACCCTGGGGCAACCTCAGCCTGCGGGGTGCCCGGTGCCTCCAGCAAGGACCAGGAGCACTTGTCCCTCAGGGTACCAATAACCCCGCTAACATCCCCCAGCCCCCATCAGGATGCTGGCAGGTTCCCCACCCTCACCAAGTAGCCATAATGTACCCCAGTATCAGGAACTCAGGAACAGGATCCCTCCTTCTAAATGGCAGACGAGCCATGCTCCTGCCCACCACGGGTGTGCACATTGTGCCTACCCTGTGGGCAATGCTCCTATCCCTGGCATGTGCCCACATGCCCCCCTTGATGTCTGCAGCCCCCCCAGCTCAGGTGCAAGAACCTCAGGACCAGTCACTCGCTGCAGCTCCTTGCAACTGGAGCTGAACCCAGCAGAGCTGCTGGATCACTCCCCGCCTCCGCTCAGCTGCTGGGAGAGCCCGTGCCGAGGCAGCGCCGGGAGCAGAGCACCCAGCCCACGCAGGCAGGATGTGTCGTGTGTCCCCCTCCCATTCTCCAGCACCTCAAATGTCTTGATGCACCCCAGTGCTGGCACTCCCTCTTTCACCCTCCCTCCATGCGCAGCCCTAAGGGAACTGGTGCCAGGATGCAGCGCAGCATCTCCATCCCACTCTACCCCTGCGCTCCCAAAACCCGGTACAGGCAGCCAGCCACGGGGAGGAGGAGGAGGGGGCAGCAGCAAGACCCCCTCCATCTTGGGGCCATTCAGCCCAGTGGGGGCACCTGCTCCTGGCAGCTGTCATTGTCACCGAGCACAATGGCCTCACCGCCTCCGCGCCGAAGCCAGCACAAAGCGCCCCACGGGGCGCCCCGGCAATTACAGCCCAGAGAAAGCCAAGCTGGGGGTGTGGAGTGGGGAGACGTGATTGATGGGGAGGCTTGAGGAGGGGATGGGGGGAACAGGCATTTGCAGGGGGGTGCTGGGAACGGGGAGCAGTGATCAGGAAGGATTCAGCAGATCCCAAATTGATCCTCACCTGCCCCTGTCCCCATGGGGCTGGTCAACACCCCTCCATGGGGGAAGCTGCCCACCCCCATTACCCAGGAACAGGGTCCTCCCAGTCAGTGTGGGTGAGCAGTGGGGTGGGGGTCCCAAGCCTTCCCAGCTCCCCAACTTGGCAAGCTCCTACGGACCCCTTCCAGCACCCCAACCCCCACCAACGGCCAAAAAATAGGCCAAGCACCCACCACCACTAACCCGGTTATCTCTCAGAAGCTGCATCCCTTATTCATTAACTGTGTGCTAATTAGGTACCTGCCCCAGTCTCTGGGGTGCAGGTAACAGTTCCCCGCCCCCTCCATCCCAAGCCCACAGGGGTGCACAGGGCCATCAAAGCGGCTCAGAAAGGTGCCTGATGTGGCCACTGGCAGCACGTGTGCCAGAGCATGGCTTTGAGTCCGGGACAGCCCAGCCTGGGGGGCAGCTGCAAGCACATCCCAAAATCCTTATCTACGTAGGGGAGAAAGGAGCCCATCTGGTGAGGAGTCAGGCTGGCAAGCACGGTCCTACCCATCCGGACCAAAGCAAAGGAAAATCCTGAACCCCAACACTGAAAACACTCAGATTTGGGAAGGGGGGCTGCATGCATGGCCCCTGTCCTCCAGCACGAGCCCTGCCAGGCTCTTGTCCCTCTCTTCCAACTCCACAGGCATTAACCCAGCCAATATCCTTCCCGCCTGCCCATCCATCACGTTGCCAGCCTCCCCCGGCACGCTGCCGGCATCACCTCCTGCATGGCTAATTGCCGATGCCAGGCAGGATGCGGGCAGCGGTGGCGGCAGGCCGGGAGCTGGAAGCTCAGCCTTTCCCCATGCACGGACAGTCAGCCAGCGGGGCCGGACCACCTGGTGGCACAGAGGGGCTTTGACGTCTAGGCTGGGGGCTCGGGGTGCGCCCATGTCCCCGTGCTGCTGCTGCAGGACACGGGCATAGCCTGGCCACCCGCCTTTTTTTTCTTGGGCTCCCTGGCACTGACAATTTCCTGAGATATCCCCCCTGCTCCACAGCACAGCAACCCCCTCTGGCATGGCAAATGCTCCATGGTAAACACCAGTGGCTGCTGCCACCCCTCCAGGAGGGTGCTGAGGGCTCGCACACGGCGTCCCCAGCACCCTGCCCACCAACCTGGCTGTCCACTGTGCCCCCCACACAGCACCCTGCACCCCAATGCAGCACAGCCCCCGGCACCCACCTGGTAGCCAGATCAGAGTGGGCAGAGGAGGTGCCAGCCTGCTCCAAAGGGGAAACTGAGGCACATTCCTTGAGCAGACAAAGGGACTTGTCGAGAGCCCCCCCGCAGTGCCACCTGCCCTGGAAATGTCTCCTGCCAAGTGGGAAACCCCCAGTGTGCCGGGCTGGGAGCTGGGACTTCCGCACCCCTCGATGAACGCCCTTTGCCCCCTCCATGCCAGAGTGCCAGACTTCACATGACAGCCAGCCCCGAGCTGCTCACAGCCCCAGCACAACACCCCATCCCTCTCTGCTTCCAGCACCCAACACCCTCCCTCCGTGGAGTGGAGAGAACAGCCAGCAAACTGCCACCGAGGGGCAGCTGGGCCTGGAAGCTGGCTACAGGGGGGCACCTCTAGCACAGCCCATGGCAAGGGTCCCCCCCACAGTGTGGCAGCCCCCGCCTGCCCACTGGCACTGCAGGTACTGCCAGGACTCACACCGCTGCCTCCTCCCCACAAAGGGACCGCTCATCCAGCATGTCCCCCAGAGCATCCTCCCCACGCAGTGCCCAGGTCTCCCCACCCTAAAACACCGCCCACCAACCAACCTCCTCCTGCTCCTCTCCCTGCTTCCCACCTGGCCATTCATCCCCGGTTGTTATTCTCTGTGCTTCAGGCAGGAGGTGCCTGCCCATTGCACTGTCCCCACCTAGGACGCCTTCTGCCACCCACCCCCGCTCTGCCAGAAGGCGCTGCACCCTGGATTTCTGTGGGTCCTACCGAAAGAGCTCTCTCTGAGCAAGCTGCGCACACACACACACACAAGCTGCCCTCATGCCAACAGCCGGCAGGCAAAAAGTGTCACATCCAACATCAAAGGTGTCCCCATCCACCCAGCAAACCACCATGGGGGACAGGATCTAGGGAAGGCTGCAGGAACCTGGTGCAGCCAAACTCATCTGAGGTGCCAGGAAAGACGCTGGCTCCATTCTGCCACCCACCCAGCCCTATATGCGTGCTGCCTCTGGTGGGGTGCAGCATCCCAGGAGCCTATGGCACCGCAATGACCCTACATCTCCCCCCTGCAGAGTATTCATGGGGCAGAGCCTTCCTGAAAGAGCCCCCTTTGCCCTGGGGCAGGTGGGGAGAACCCAGGGGATACAAACATGGGATGAAGGCAGTTGAGGGGGGACAGGTCTGGGTATAGGGCCAGACCTCTGCTGCCACTGCCCTGGGCGCTGGCTGGGTTGGGCCAGCGAGCAAGTGCCTGGCACCGATTTACACCCCAGAGCAGGTGAAACCCCCCGACACGTTCTCAGCAGGGACTCCCCCACACTGGCCAGCCCCTTGCCCCAGGCCCCCACGCCCCTGACCTTGCTCCTCATCTGCCCCGAGGTGGACACCTTCCGGATGAGCTTGTGGGAACTGTCCTCCTGCTCGCCCTCGCTGTCAGACGACTCCTCGCCGCCCGCCTCAGGCGAGATGGGTGCCAGCTTGTCCGAGTCCAAGGATGACACCGATTCCCGGGTCTTCCTCAGGAACAGGTCCCCAGGAACCAGCTTCTCAGCCATCTTCCCACCCAGCTTGGCTCAGGGCTCTGCCGCCTCTTGAGACAGCCCTGGGAGGACAAGGACATGCAGGAGTGGAGCAAGAGCCCTGATGGGAGGTGCGCGGCCCCTTACCCTCTATGCCTCAGCCAGCCGGGAGGTGCAGTCCTGGAAATCTGGGAGCATGGCACATTCTCACCCAGGAACGCCGCTCAGGGTGGCTTCATCGCAGGCAAAGTTTCCTTCCTCGCCTTTTTTCGGTGCCCCAACTCTTCCTCACCCTGCCTGGCATCCCAACACTGTCCCTCGCTCTGCCACAGGAGGCTGCGGCTACCCTCGCCCTGGCACTGAGATGCACCTCCCATGCCGCAGCCTGCATCCCCCCCCTCCAGAGCCCATCCCCAGGGAGCCGGGCTGCCCTCAGAGGCTGGGCCGGGTGGGGGGCGAGAGGGAGTCTCCAGGAAAGGCAGTAGCTGCCTCCCACCGCCTGCCCCGCTCCGGCAGCCGGGCTGCATCCCCCGGCCCCGCGCCGCCGGTGCCCGGCAGGTGGCTGCGGTGGGGTGGGATGGAAGGGAGGGGGCGCGGGGGGAGCCATCTCCCACGGCATCCCTGCCCGCCCCGAGGGCTGTGGGCGGCC
>VZRU01013143.1:81459-100142 GCA_013398155.1 Pedionomus torquatus
GGGTGGGGGTGGCAGCTCTGCCGTGGGAGCCAGGCTGGGCGAGCACAAACCCTTAGGCAGCAGCAGGCTGCGCTCTTCTCGTGTATGTACTTTGCAGCAGTCTCTGTTGTCCTTTTTTTGTCTGCCCAGTCTGCTGGGCACTCAGAGCTGTTGGGCAAGGGCTCCTTTTCAAGCATGATGGAAGACTGCAGTAAGGACAGCCGCCAGGGCCAGTGGCAGCGGAGACGGCGGCTGGATGGGGCCCTCAACCGTGTCCCTGTAGGCTTCTACCAGAAGGTCTGGAAGGTCCTGCAGAAGGTGAGCTGTGTGTCCGGCTGGCTTCTCTCCATGCATGTGAGCCTGTGGTCCCAGGCCCTAGTTCTGTCAGGGACACCTTGGGCACCTGAGGCTGGTCCCCAGTGTAGATGCGTGCTTCACGGAAAAGGCTGACAGCTGGCCCTGGAAAACTCGGGAAGAGATGGAGCTGCCTTGTGGGCATGTAGGACTGATGTCATACTGTGCAGACCATTGAAGAGGGGAAGGGGGGTCTGCTCAGGTGCTTTATGCGTTAGGCAGGCAGGGATAGGGGTGGGGCCCCAGCTGAAGCAGCTCAGGGCACGGGCACAGCTCATCCTCAGCACAGTGAGCCTGGGAGCAGAGCCCCATGCTGTGTGCAGTCACTTGGTCCTGCACGTAGCCTCCCCAGCTAGTTCTCTGTGGGAAGAAGCTCCTGCCCACCTGCAAATGACAAGGAGCTTTTCTGGCATCGCGGAGGAACCACGTGTGCGGTGAGGGCTGTCCACAGGCAGCAACCTTGCTGCTGGCCCTCCAGTCTGCCTGAGACTAAATCCCTGCCTGTGTCAAACTGATGGGAAAGCCTGTTTGGCTAACGCTGACCGGGTGAGAAAGGAGTGCTGCTGTGCAGTGAGTCAGGAGATGGAACTGGGGTGTGTGGGTAGCACCCACTGGTGCTTGAGTAGGAGCGAGATGATGGGCTGGATCAATGTGTCCTTGCACAGTGCTTCTCCAGGTCATAACCATGGTTGCTCCTTCTTGTTCTGCAGTGCCATGGCCTCTCGGTGGAGGGCTTTGTTCTCCCCTCTTCGACAACCAGAGAGGTAGGAGTTACACACAGAGGATTAACAGGTTACTCCGGTCAATGGCTGGGCTGAGTCTACAGAAGATAAGGAATTGCAGACAGCCACAAGTTCATAGTCGGTGTTCTGTGTTGCCATCCCTGTAGGGATTAAGGCACACCTTGTTGCTTGATATAGAGGCTGCATTTCTGCAGGTTGAAGTGGGTTCATGTGGTCTCCCCAGCTGTTAAGCAGTCATGTGGCACCAAATCCCCATCCCTGGAGGGGTTCAAGGCCAGGCTGGATGGGGCTTGGAGCAACCTGGTCTGGTGGGAGGTGTCCCGGGCCATGGCAAGGGGTTGGAACTGGGTGATTTTTAAGGTCCCTTCCAACTCTAACCATTCTGTGGTTCTAGGTTTATGTGAAGGTGAAATGGGGCAGGTGGGTGGGTGTTGGGTGCTGGGTTGCCCTGGGCAAGTGCCCCGTATAGCACAGGACTTGTGCTGGCTGTATGAGGCTCTAGATGCATTTCTTTCTCCCTCCTCACAGATGACCCCAGGGGAAATGAAGTTTGCTGTGCATGTGGAGTCAGTCCTCAACCGTGTGCCCCAGCCAGAGTACAGGCAGCTGCTCGTGGAGGCTATCTTAGTGCTCACCATGCTGGTGGACGTGGAGGTGCACACCATTGGTGGCATCATAGCTGTGGAAAAGATCTTGCAGACAGCCAACGACCTCTTCTATGAGGAGCAGGTAGGGGCCAGGCCTTGTGCAGAGGCCACAGACTACACCCAGGGCTGCTGGCTGCGTTCCTTGGAGCTCTTCAGAGTTCATCCTCTGGAGGGTCCTGCCTGTTGTCTCCATTGTGTTCATGGGGCACAGCAAAGGTGTAGTGTTCTCCTCCTGCTGCTCGCCATCTGTATGTCATGCTGTGAGTGTAATGGAGGATGCTGGGGGAGTAGAAGCTGGTGAGGTGTCTGCCCTTATTCCTAATGCTGCCTCTCTCCTCCACTGTCCAGAAAGCCCTGGGTGCCGACGACCAGATGCTGGAGAGGGACCCTGTGACAGGCGTCTGCAGGCTGCTGTACGACAGTGCTCCGAGCGGCCGGTTCGGCACCATGACCTACCTGTCCAAGGCGGTGGCCATGTACGTGTACGACTTCCTGCCCACCGACGGCTGCTCCATGCAGTAGCTCTCACAGCTCCTCTCCCCATCCCATGGGTGCTACAGGAGGGTTGTTTCATGCAGCTTTTAAAGATGGGCATTAGGCTAGTTTGCAGGCAGCCTGCGTGGCTGCCTCTCCTCCCAGTCCTGGCCTCTCAGTGGGTGAGGGCTCTCCCAGGAATCTGTGCAGGAGGCACACATGCTAAGCTCACCTGTGCCTCCTTGCAGCCTGCAGAGCGAGGGCTGGCAGGGAAAGGCTGAGCTTTGAAGCCTGTTTGTGTTAGATGTGTCTGCACAGCTTCTCCTGGGCCATCACCCCTGGGGGGGCCTGTTTGAGGGACGTGGAAAGGACCCCCTCACCAGGTGTGTGTGCTTCACACTGCAGCTCAAGCTTTCCCTGCCTCCAGCAGATTTGAGGTTTTTAACCTGTTCTGTGCTGCTTTTTATTCCAAATCCACAGGGTTTATACTTGTGTAGGCTGGAGCTCTTGCTCTTCCTGCCACTAATGGAAAAGCTTGGTTAGGGGAATGTCACCCGAGCCTCTCCCAGCACACCCAAAATCAAAATAGTCCAGCGCAGCCATGGCTTTTGCTAGCCACTGCTGCTTGGACACAGGTACCCATTGTGTCTCCCTTGGGGGAGGACATGCACAGCTGGGTGGCTGTGGGAGCCAGGAGCATCCCAAGGTGGGAACAGACCCCTGTTACTACCACACTCTGAGTACAGGGTTTCTGGCTGGCTGAGGGATGCTGGTGGCAGCACATCCATGCCGTCTGCTCTGTCTCTGGCAGTCTCTGATGGCTGAGTCACAGGTTCCTGAGTGGATATGCACCCTGTGAAGTGGCTCTGAGCTGGCTGCTTGGCTCAGCATTAGCTGTGCCATCACAGACATGTTCTTAACACCCAGCTCTCACTGCTGCCCCAGCTTCCACAGCCTTGCACAGGAGAGGGGTGGCAACTTCAGAGTGGGTCCGGGTCCCAGATCTTGTCTGTTCTGCTGGTCAAACCCCACACAGGATAATGCATTGGACTGACAGGGATCCAGGACACCCATCAAAAGTGGTGGGGGAGCGGGACTATAGAATCATAGAATAGTTTGATTTGGAATGGGCCTTAAAAGGCCATCTAGTCCAACCTGCTGCAGTGAGCAGGGACACCTTCCACTAGACCGCTATGCTAGAGGTCAGGCTCAGAGCCCTGTCCGACCTGACCTTAAATGTTTCCAGGGATGAGGTATCTACCATCTCTGTGGGCAACCTCTGCTGGTGTTTCACTGCCCTCAGTGTAAAACATTTCTTCTTTATATCTGGTCTAAATCTTCCCTCGGTTTAAAGCTATTGCTCTTTGCCTTAGCACAACAGACTGCTAAAGTTTGTGCCCATATTTTCTGTAGTCCCCCTTTAGGAACTGGAAGGGGCTCTAAGGTCTCCCCAGAGCCTTCTCCATGCTGAAGCCCTTCTGCTGTCTCAGCCTGTCCTTACAGCAGAGGGTGTCCAGCCCTTGGAGCATCTCTCTGGCTCGGCTCCAACAGGTCTATGTCCTTCTGATGTTGGTGCCCCCAGAGCTGGCATCTCACCAGAGTAGACCAGAGGGGCAGAATCCCCCCCCCTCACACTGCTGGCCACACTGCTAAGGATGCAGCCCAAGATGTGGGGGGCTTTCTGGGCTGCCAGCGCACACTACTGGCTCATGTTGTTTTTCGCCCCCCAGCACCCCGAACCCCTTCTCAAAACTGTTCTCTTATGGCTTCAGCCCCAGCCTGTGCTGGTACTGAGGGTTACCGCAGCCCGTGTGCAGGAGGGCTCACACAGGCCAACTTCCTTGAGCCTGTCCAGTCTTGGTCCATCTGTTTCTTTCAATGTTGTCATCTATCAACACCACCGTTAGAAGAAATAGGAAGACACAGTCTGTCTGTTCTGAGAGGAAAAACTAACCTGGGCTCCAGATTCCTTTACCAACTGTTCCAAAGCCCTGAAGTCTCTTTTGATTCCCCCTTGGACTACATATTGTGGCTTCATCGCCACCCACGTGGAAGAACAGTGTGGGTAATAGTCCAAGGGCCACATCAAACTAGGAAGTTTCCTACTGATAGCCTTAACCCAGCCCCAGGAAGGCAGCAGACTTCCTGAGAGGAGGCTCTGGCTAGGACATTGGACCCTCTGTTCCCTTCAGAAGGAAGTCACCTACAACTATAACCTGTTGTCTTCCTTGTGGAGGTGGTTGTAGTACGGGGGTCAGCATTTCTGACCTTGGCAGCACCTCTGGTGAAGATGCACTGTCATCCACATCTGCATCCATGGAGTGGCCTTCCACATCCAGAGCCTTGTGCTTGTTGTACAGAGGCACCTGGGAAGAGGGGTTTGCCTGCCGCTCCGAGTGTGGACTTGCCTCCGTTCAATCCTCTTAAGCTGCTGCCTTCAGCCTGGTGGGGGAGGATACAGGATGCCCTTGATCTTGAGTTTTTCTTGGTGGCTGTTGCCATTTCTGTCTCAGGGAGGGCAGAACGTGTTTTCTACCGCTCTCTTTCTCAGACTTCCTGATGCTCCTTGATCTTTCTACTTCGTCCTATACATCTGCTACCAGGTTGAGCAGATTGTCCCCCTTGGCACACCTCACACCACTGTTCCCACAGCTGCCCTCTGTCACCAGCAACAGGCTCTAGCATTCCCTGCAGCCCAGGACCTGGGTTTAGCAAGTGTTTATGGGAGCTCTGGCAGGGTTGGCACATCCATTCAGGCAAGTACAGGAGACCTAGCTTTCTGCCTGGTAGGTACCGCAGCTGAGCTCCCCACAGCGTGACAGCCGCCGACTGAGCTCACCCATGGAGCTTGCAGGGTCACTGTCCCCTTCCCGTGTGCCCTGCCATGCTGTGCTCTGGTCACCACGCTCCGTGGGCGGCCTTTTTGGCTGCGGGGGAGGCTGTGGCTGTGGGCTGAGACCTGCCGCGCTGCTGTGGAACAGGCCAGCTCCGGAACTGCCCCCCGGGTGTGTTTTGTGATCTCTTTGCAGCCGAGTGAAGTTCTTGGGGTGTCTCAGGGCCGATGCTCTGCCGTTGCTGCCCGCTGCTGAGCCTTGCCCGGGCAGAGGGGGCTGTACCCACCCCCCGCGCCAGCTTCGGGAGGCCGGGGGCTCAGGCCGTGGTTGGGCCTCAAACCGGGACGGCTCGGCAGGGTGCAGCGGTGCAAGGGGGGTGTGCAGGCCTCGGGCCTTTTTTAACGGCCGTTGTTACATTTCTAAAGATAACCCACCCCGCGGGCGCTGGGCACCCCCAATAAAGCCTCTGGCAGCGTGTGCGTCTGCGGCCGCTCTCCCTGCGGACTACAGCTCCCGGCATGCCCCGCCCGCGCGCCGCTCCCGGCGTNAGCGGGTCAGCGCCGCAGCGGGGGGCTGGCGGGGAAAGGGGCGTGGGGGGCGGTGTTAACGGACTCTGTGGGACCCCGGCCTGGGGTCGCTGGGAGTGCGGTGGGGAGGCCCGAGGTCAGAGCGGGGCCCCGGGGCTTCGGGGAGGCAGCCGGCACTGGGAGCAACGGGAGGGCGCGGGGAGCCTGCGGAAAGCTGCGGCGGCGGGAGAGCCCGTCTCTCGCCTCACACGGCGAGCGGCGGCGGGCCGGTGCGTAGCAGCGGCACTTCCCGGTGCCCCGCCTTATCCCGAGGCAGCACGGGAAGCGCCCCGTCCGCAGTGCCGCGCCGCACAGCTCCGGGGGATGCGCTGCCCTGCCGAGGCTGCTGCCGGGTCAGCCGTGCTGCTCGGAGAGACCCCCGCCCCTTCCCCGCCCCTCGGTTTGCCCCCGGCGGCTGCGCTAGAGCTGGTCTCACAGCCGTTGTCTTCTCTTTCTAGGCCAGTATGGTACATTCGTTGATTGAAGCGTATTCCTTACTTGACCATATGAAGTAAGTGCGCCCATTTTCTGTGAATAGCTTGTCTCTGCTAAGGCTTGGAAGATTCTGAGTAACTGCAGGAGGAGCTTTTGCTTTTTCAACAGTAACTGCCAAAAGAAGGCTCCTCATGCAAGGAGGTTGAAGCTGGGTATTCCAGCCGAACCCTGGAGCCTTGTGTCCTGATGTGCTCCCTTCCTCCTCTCTGCCTAGGGTAGTCAAGCCAAAAGTGGCTTCCATGGAGGAGATGGCAAGCTTCCACACGGATGCCTACCTGCAGCACCTGCAGAAGGTCAGTGAGGAGGGAGATGACGACCATCCAGAGTCTGTGGAGTATGGACTGGGTAAGGATGCATTTCTTCAGCGGGAGATACATGACTACCAGGGCCAAGACGCTTTTCAGTGGAGCTGAGGTTAGATGGAGGGGTGAGCTGAGCTTTTTGCAGAGGGACACACTCTTTGGGGTGTTGCTGGACCTCCTCAGCCAGCGGTTGCCTGTCAGACTGGCATTTTCACTCCTGCCAGCAGAGGGTACTGTCAGCTGCAGTTCTTCACGAGCTGCTCCAGCGTGGGGCCTTTCAACCGAGTGCAGACCTTCAGGAACAGACTGCTCCAGTGTGGGTCCCTCATGGGGCCACAAGTTCTGCCACAAAACCTGCTCCTGTGTGGGCTCCTCTCCATAGGGCCACAGGTCCTGCCAGGAGCCTGTGCCAGTGCAGGTTCTCCACGGGTGTCACAGTCTCCTTCAGACACCCGTCTGCTCCACCATGAACCTCTGTGGGCTACAGAGGGATACGTGCTCCCCACCTCCCTCTGTGAGCTGCAGGGTGACAGTCTGCCTCACCATGGTCTTCACCACAGGTTGCAGAGGAACCCCTACTCTGGTACCAGGAGCTTGCCTTCCCCCTCCTCCACTGACCTTGGCCTCTACAGAGTGTTTTTTCTCACGTATTCTCACTTCTCTCTCCCAGCAGCTGCACAGCCTTTGTTACCCTTTCTTCAGTACGTTATCGCAGAAGTGCCACAGCATTGCTGATGGGCTCAGCCCTGGCTGGCGGTGGGTCTGTCTTGGAGCCATCTCTGTCTGACACGGGTGCAGCTTTCAGTGTCTTCTCACAGAAGTTGCCCCTGTAGCTCCCCCCGCTACAAAAACCTTGCCACGCAAACCAAATGGATTTTTTTTCATGCTTTACACTCTCCCTGAATTTGCTGTGTGAGTGCCAATCTGATTCACGTTGTGAAGTTTTTCTGCTGTGGCTTTTTGATTGTGCCTGAAGCAGAAGGCTAGAGCAGCAGTTAAAGTGAGAGAGCTCAAAACAAAGAGGATGTGCTTCCACTGGAGGAAAAGGCCTGTTGTATCTGACACATGAGCTCTTCCCCACAGGTTACGACTGTCCAGCTAGTGAAGGGATCTTTGAGTACGCAGCGGCCGTGGGAGGAGCCACCATCACCGCAGCCCAGTGCCTACTGGACGGCAAGTGCAAGGTAGCAATTAACTGGCCTGGAGGGTGGCATCATGCAAAGAAGTAAGAAAACAATCTCTTCCCTTGTGTTTTGTCATCAGGTGTCTGAACCCTGCTTCCTAGGCCCCAGCTTCCCTGCAAACCTTCAGGGTGCAGGCATCCAGCTGGAAAGAGGGCAAGATGTGAGAGGGGTGAGGGAAGGCAGAAGGAAGATGGGGAAAGAAGCAGAGTGTAGGGCAGAGGCCTGAAAGTAAGCTGGTACTGTCCAGTCTTGGTGCTGTCATGGACTGCAGTGCAGACTGGGGCAGATAAATTCAGAGGTGTCCCACCATCCCTTGTTACTTGGTTATTTCTGGGAGCTCAAGTGAAATTAAATTTGCAAAGTCCGTAGAAAAGGGCTGTGAATTGGTGTTGCTCCTACCTTGGAAGAGAATGGGAACATGGCAAGGTGTTGTCCAAATGGTTTTGTGTGGCTTCTGTGGTTTCTTACTAAGACGTCTGAAATGGTGCAGGACTGAGCTTTGGTTTTTCCTGTGGTCTCTGGGTGGCTGTTTGTTCTGAGTTGAAGTGTCAGTAACAACAGGAATAACAGGAGAGTAGGACAAAATTTTTGTCCTTGAAAGGTAAAATAGTTTGGTTCCCTGGCTTCCCTTTTTTCCATGGATATATGTTTTATATTAACTTGTGTCTCCCGTCTCCTAAAATGTGAGGCCTGCCTGCAAATGCAGACAAGACTGCACCCTTCCTTGTCCCTAGCAAAGCAGCCTGTGCATTGCTCTTCTGTTTCCTGGGGACCCCCAGGAACGAGTGTGAACCACGGGTCTAACCGTAACAGCTTGTACGTGAGCGCACAGGTTTCTCACTCCAGTGACTTTTCTGACTTGGCAGGGAAACTCTGGAGGTGTAATGGTGGTTCTCAGGCTCCAGCGATGGCAGTGTACCCTGCCAAGCCTGCCACGAGTCAGGCCCTTTCTGCAGCAGAGCTGGTGCTTTACCAGCTGCCAGGCAAGCCCAGGGCTGAGAAGCGATGGGCACGAGCAGTTGTGTTCTCTGATTTTAGCCCTGCTTTGAGCTGCTCCTGATCTGTCCCTTGGTTGCTGCTGGGCATTGGCCAGGCGCTTTGCCTTCCTCTACCCCTGTGGGGACTCAAAGAGTAAAAGTGACTGTGCTGAGATTGGTGGGGGTTGCGTTGGCAAGGTTCACCCTGACAAACGCTGTTTTCGCAGAGATGAAGCTTCTGGCTTCTGTTACCTGAACGATGCTGTCTTGGGGATCCTGCGGCTGCGCCAGAAATTTGACCGTGTCCTTTATATCGATTTGGATTTGCATCATGGGGATGGTAAGGCACAGAGCAGGCTGCAGAGAGCGCAGGCGCACAGGCTCGGGAAGCAAGGGGAGCAGGCAAGGCCTGGCAGGGCAGTAGGGCTTCACCTGCAGCAACCGCTGTGGCTTTGCCTCCTTTCAGTATAAGTTCCCTCAATCTGGTTCTGCCTTGTCCTGCTTTCTGGATTTGTCCTGTGCTGCTCAGCAGACCTCTCCTGAGGGTTTGGGCAGCAGTTTTTGTACCTAAAGCAACAAATGGTGTGTTCCCATGCCAGTAATTCCCTCTGCCAGGGGCTCTCCAGTCCCTTGTCTCCCATCTCAGCAGAATAGCATAATAGTTTAATGCCACCATGGTGAGAGGGAAGCAGTCGGTAGTAAATGTTGCTTTTAAAAGAAGGCTTGATGCTATAGAGCTAGAGCCAGAGCAGGCCATGCTCTCTCCTTCTGGGACATTATTTCAACACCGTTTAATGTGTTGTGCTCTCCTAAATTTTATGGTGTGTTTCATTTTCCTGTTTTCCTCCCACCTCTGGTTTCTGTTAAGTTTCCTGTTAATTCTTTTTCCCTCCCCACTGCCAGTATTTTAATATGTCTTTAAGGAAAATAAAAGATGTGTTGAACTGCAGCAGCACTGAGAAAAAGTGAGAGAGCTCAGTAGCTCTGGTTCTAATCAGAGCCAAGCCCTGGCCAAGGCATCCCCCCTCAGCTCCCTCCCCCAGTCTTGCAGGCCAAGCAGCGCCATGGTCACCAACCTGCTGTATCGAGACCTGTTCATACTGATTGTTGTGAGACACGCCAAATTCATTTCAGTTGTGACCTTTGCCGCAGTTGAATTTGTATCTCTGTGGATTAAGAGTGGATTTATTTAGCCACATCTGGTTTTCTCTTTCTTCAATCTCTTCCTGCTCTGTTTTGGTGCCCCGTGTTTATCAAGTGGCTTGTTTGTGTGTTTAGACTGCGTCATTTATGTAAATGATGCATGAAAGGTTTTTTTCTCTTCCCTTTTCTTATAGGGGTTGAAGATGCCTTTAGTTTCACCTCAAAAGTCATGACTGTTTCTCTGCACAAGTTTTCACCAGGATTTTTCCCAGGCAAGTTGAACTTGTCAGGTTTGTGCTTATTCGGTTCTTGTGTCGCTGGCAAGGTCCCAGCAAAGGCAAGTCCCATCCCTTCTGCCCTGTACAGTTTTCTTACTGCCTCTACTGTTGACCCAGGAGCAGCGAACTACGTTTGGCATTTCCCCCTTTCTGGTTGTGGCCAAGCTGTGGGTAGAGCCCCTGCTGGGCAGCCACCGTCAGCCCTTCAGAGCTGTGTGGCAGAATCGGGCAAGGGGCAAGAACAGGGTCCATCCAGCCCGTTCTTTATTTGTGGTGGCAAGTGGACCTCTCTGTAAGCATGCCGAGGGACCTTGTTCTTTGCTCTCACCTGAGACATCCCATTTGTTTCTCCTGCTGCCAATCCCCTTTTCCTCATAATTAACTGTGGGGTGTTCCTGTTTTTCAGGCACGGGTGATGTGACAGATGTTGGCCTGGGGAAAGGCCGCTATTACAGTGTGAATGTACCTATTCAAGATGGCATTCAGGATGAGAAATATTACCAGATCTGTGAAACGTAAGCCCTCTTGCTCTGATCCATTTATTTTTTTTTTGCATGGGGTTTTAGAGAACAGAGACTGCACGGGCCGCCCCGAGCTCAGTGGAGCACTCTGGGTGCAGTGACAGCTACGTTTCTTGGAGTGAGTGCTGGTAAATGCAAGCTGTTTGTTGGGAGGGAGCAGCACTCTTGTTTGGCACCACAGGGGTTTCTAATTTCATATCAGATAAGAGCTGGTGATGCTTAGCTTGTCTTAACCAAGGCAAAAACATTTATTCAAGGGACCACATCTGTTTTTACTTCAGCAAAATAAAAATGTTGTGAAAGGAACATGTTTTTCTCCATTATTTGACTGGTATTATGGACTTTGAAGCACAGTGCTGGGAACGGGGTTATTCTCTTTGTGGTGTTCGTAACAGTAAAAATCTGGGGCAAAGCCAATGCCTGACGTGCCCAGTTGCCTTCTGCAAGAGAGAATGCTTCTGATACCTCTGAACTGGCTCCAGGGCTCTGGCCCTGCTGCACCCTAGCATCTGTTAGAACCAGCGGAAATTTTGCTCTGACCCGAGCAGTATGGGAGAGAGGAGAGCGAAAACCTCAACAGAGCCTTCCCCTGTTTATCTAGTCCTGTCTCGGTGAGAGGTGTCTGGGCGTTTAGGATTGTTGTCTCACCAGACCCTCCTCTTCACCGTGACTTTTACAGGGGAGAAGACAACGCTGGATTTGGTTTGTAGCCCTTCTGCTCGGGGTGGCCAATGGCAACGTGTGGTTTGATGCTACCAACCACTCAGCTGTGCAGGGCTAGATCCCCCTCCTCTCTGTTCTCAGTGATGTTTTTGCTTTGTGGTGGGTGCTTTGAGAGCTAAACTTACTGCAGGAGAGTAGCAGAGGCAGAGGGTTAACGGAGCAGACGGGGTGGGAGTAGAGAATACAGAAACTTCAAGAGGCACCAGTGGATCTGAGGAATTAGAACCATGCCACCGGCATCCCTCTGAACCACATTTGCAGTAACCCCCATGGCTTCTCCTCCCCACAGCGTGCTGAAGGAGGTGTACACTGCCTTCAACCCGGATGCGGTTGTGCTACAGCTGGGGGCGGACACCATCGCTGGAGACCCCATGTGCTCTTTCAACATGACGCCGGAGGGAGTGGGCAAGTGTCTGAAGTACGTCCTGCAGTGGCAGCTGGCGACTCTCATCCTGGGAGGAGGTGAGTGCACACACGTCCTGCTGTTCACAGGGAGTCAGGTTTGTCCTCCTGCAACGCTTCCTCAGGTGTGTGCCCTGGAGCTTGGCGCTGGCTGGGGTTTAGCTGCATGGCTGCTGGGCAGCATCAGGAGGACGCTCTCGCTTGGTACTGTTTTCACACAGACCTGAAATCCTTGATACCAGCAGGTGCAAGTCTCAATCCTGACCCTGAGATCTTGCATTAAAGGCTGCTTGGTTCTTCCAGAGGAGAGCAGAGGCTGTTAACCCAAACGAACTGACCCTGGCTTCTCATGGGCACCTCTGATTACCATCTCTGCCATCGGCCTTTCAACGCTTCTCTTTAAAACCAAGTGCTAAGTTCCCAAACCTGCCTCGAGCATCTGGCAATCAGTGAATTTGTTTGGATTCAACTGGGGGCTTGGGAAAAGGACTGGCCACCTGATGGTGGGCGCGGGGCTGACACGCAGTATGATGGTAACAAGCATCAGCAACTTTATTGGCACACACAGAAGTTTTTATACACGTCTTCAGTGTCCCCACCACTGCCCACACGGCGATCAGCGAAACCCACTGGCCAACCTGCAGTGTTCACACGCCTCTTCCTCCCACGTGAGACTGCTTGCCAGTGGTCAGGACCCTGTCCGCAAGCCCCTGGTTTGCACCTAAAAGCTACTTGTTTACATCCAAAAAGTCAGTTCTCCAAGCCTGCCACTCCTTCTCCCTCCATCCTGCTCTGCTCCTTCTGCTGCCCTCCCACCATACAGATGCCTGTACTGGCTGGGTTTCTTGTAGCCACCTGTGCAGTGCAGCGAGGCTCTGATCCCCTGTGAAAGCTCTGTCCCACTGTGTAACCAGCTGCTCGCCCATGGACAGGGTTTATGCAACAGAGCATTTCAGAACAGCAAAAGGCACTGTGTGCCAGGGAGGGCCCCTCAGCTCTGTGCCTATCTGGGCTATATCTGGGCTAGCTGTTGTCCTTCTGGAGACGGTGGAGACCAGGTAGAGCATGTTAAGCCTAAAACTTGATGTGCCGATGCGCTTGGGTTTGGAAAGTTTATGAGTGTTCAGTCTTGATGGTGCATGTCTGTGGTTAGGCTGGGGGTGCCACCATTCAGGAAGAAAGAAACTACTAAACTTTTGTCAAAAAATGGGGGCAAACAGTTTGTCAGTTGTGAAAATACCAAAAAGTGTCCCACCACTGCAGCTTGTGGGAGTGTTTTGAAGTGGAATTGGGGAAGGAATCGATACTTGCAAAGAACAAAAAACAACACAAAGAGAAAGGAAGGCTGAAAAATACAGTCTCCCTTTCTTTTTAAAGCGGTTACTAATTTAGTGGTCTTTGTCTGCTGGGTTCTCCTTGTGGGCTCATCTACCATTACCACGAAGATGACCGTCACCATAATACAGTGAAACCTCGTTTACTTGTAAAGCAGTTGCAAGCTGTACTAATGAGCTTTGTATTTGTCCTCTCGAACATGACTGTGCTGAAGAGCTCAACAGCAAATGGCTGGGAATGTCTTATGCTTTATGAATTGAAGACTGGCATTAAAAATCAGGAATTCCCTGTCTCCACTGCTGCCCTTGCACTTCTCTTGGTGGCTTCAAACATCTCTCCTTGTTGGCAGGAGAGAGCCCAGCACATGAGGTTGGGGGCTTGTGCTGGGTCCAAGGCGGTGGCGGGAGGAGCCTGTCTTGGTTTATGCTGGCTGTGACAAGCTCTGGCTGGGACATCTGTCCTTGTGTACAGTGTCATTGGGACCTGGCCTCCTGTAACCAGCAGGTGCAAAATGGAAGGTTTTGGCCACAGCTTGAATGGATGAAATAAGCTGAATTCATGTAAACTGTTCATGTGGCCTCTGCAATTTGTTCCTTCCACTAAAATCTCTCCCTCCCTTTCCTTTCCCCACTCTCCCCCCTGCAAAATCACAATTCTTGCTGGAGACAGGAGGCTACAACCTTGCCAACACAGCTCGCTGCTGGACATACTTGACTGGGGTCATCCTTGGGAGAACACTGTCCTCCGAGATTCCTGATCACGAGGTAAAGCTCTGACAAACCCTTCTTTCTCCTTACATGAGAGCCGAGTCGTTCTGCCTGGTCCAAACAGCATGCTTGCTGCTCAATACTGTTTTATTGAGATGCTCCTGTAACAATAACACACTGTTCCAGCAGCATAGCAGGTGCTTGTTCCCATCTCGCTTCTGAAGCTATTACACGGTGTTGGGCTTAGTATCAATCCCTGGGGGACCTCACTTCAAACCGGCAACGTGTCAGAACAAGAGCTGTTGACCAACACCCTCTGGATGCTGGGTCAGCCAGTTCCCCTCCACCCCACAGACCATTTGTCTGGACCATAACACGTCAGTTTTTCAGGAGGAGGCTGTGGGGAACCATGTGAAAAGCCTTGGAGAAATCCAGGTAGACGATGTCTACCACTTGCCCCACATCAGCCAAGTAGGTTACTTTGTTGTAGAAGAGGATCAGGTTTGTCAAGCACAGTTTTCCCATGGTGAATCTGTGCTGTTTTCCCAATCACATGCTTCGTTTGTCTTGTGAGAGTCCCCAGGAGGATTTGTTCCATAACTTCCCCAGGGACTGAAGTAAGACTGAAGGACCTATAGCTTCCTGGATCCTCCTTTAAGCCCTTTGTGTAGATGGAGGTGTCATTAGCCTTCTTCTAGGCTTCTGAGATGTCCCCAGATCTCCATAGCTTCTCAAAGATTATGGAGAGCAGCCTCACAATGACAACAGCCAGCTCTTAACACCCTTGGGTGGATAACATCAGGGACGGATGCTCATCTTCGGTTGCCAGGTATGCTACCTCCAGTCTCACTTTTGAAGAAAACCCCAGCCTTGTGCATCATTAATCTCTTGGAAGATTATGATGCTGTGAATTTCCCTATCTTTGATAAAATAGCTTTAAGTCTGGACTAGCTCTCCATGGGGTGAAGCTTTCCAGGACCACTTGTGACCTCACTGCTGAATTCTTAGCCCTGGTGTGTCTGCTTCTTTGCTCAGTGCTGCGTGCTTGTGAAATAAAACTGCTGGCAACAATTTGTGACTCTGCATTACTGTGTTGAGCCCGTGTATTGCAGGTTTTCTCATTCAGGCTCAGTTGCACACTATTGGAGCACTCACATGATTAACCCTGAAGTACTCTGGATTTTTCTCCTTCCAGGTATTTCACAGTCAAGTCAGTGCAGCACTGTGCAAGGGGAGCAGGGAGCCAAGAAGAAGGATATCTGATAGGCAGCACTTGAATTTTGTTCGTAAAGAAATCAGGTTTGCAGGTAACCACGTGTACAATGAGTGTCAGCAGCTTTCCCAAATAAAGCATTGGGAGAGAGGTGAGACTGCTCTTGGCTGCACCGCTGAGCTCTGCTTCCCCAGCCCTGGAACTGGTGGCAGTTGCAAACTTCAGGTAGACACAGACACTGGCAGAAGCACTTCTTCAATGTTGTTAAGCACCCATCAGATGGAGAAAATGTTTTTGCCTTTTTATAAACAGGTAGCCGTGGGGAGCCTTCCCTCCAGCCTCAGCCAGCCAGAGACCTCTCTGCTGACTCTCCTTTCCTCTCCCCTGCAGTTCTTCACAGAGTATGGTCCTGATTACGTGCTGGAGATCACACCGAGCTGCAGACCAGATCGCAATGAGCCACAGAGAATTCAAGAAATTCTTAACTCCATCAAAGGTGAGTTGTCCAGGCCAATGCTCCTGCTTCAGGCTTGCAGGTCTCCTTAGAGAAGACTTCAGGAAAGCTTGTTGGAGCTAGTCTTTCTTGCTGACGAGAAAGATGAACCACATTCACTTCACTGCTCATCATGTGCAGCATCTCCTGCTTCGCTTGGGAATCTCAGTGACGGTGGCACACAAGCTGAGAGTGGTGGGTCCCTTTTAGCTGAAAATGCTGTTGCCTTCCCTCTGGCTGGGCAGAGGAGCACAGGGCCTCATCTCGATTAAAATCATAGAACAGCCTAGGTTGTAAGGGACTTCAAAGATCATCTGATCAGCCTTTCCTGAGATCATCTAGCACTGGGTCCAGTTGCATTTTAAAAACCTCTAGCAGTGGGGAAGTTGTTCTGGTTATTGATTTTTCTCCCTGTATTTTTTTTTTTCTTATAACGGGGTGAAAACTGTTGCTCCTTGTCTTCTCCATGTGGCTCCTTGTTAAGAGAGAGAGTCTGTGTTCTCTGTAGCTGTCATTCAAATACTGGAATACTGTGATGAAGTCCTCCCGAGCCTTCTCTTCACTCAACTCCTGGTAGGAGGTGCAAACCCACTGGACTGATCTGTGCCTGCCCTTTGGAGATGAGTGACTTCTTTGTGGTTGAAATGCTTCTTTGGAAATGTTTGATCCACCACCTGATGACAACTTGTCCATCTGTCTTGTCCTTGTCCCCAGGAGGAGCTGGGGGTAGCATGACAGGGCTTGGCAGCCCTTTTCACTCACTCTCTGTGCATGCTGTGATGTGCTGATGTTAGAGTATGAGGAGACGGGTGGGCCTTGTGACAGCTGTGGATGCCCAGCGGTGTCCTTTCCCAAGCACAGGCCAGTCCTAGGGAGGGGGCACCCCCCTGACCCGTCCAGGAGGGGAGGAGCAACAGCATCACTCCAGAGTTGGCAGGGAGGGATCTGTGGTGAGCACCCCTGGCAGCATATCCAGCCCCGAGGAAGGACAAGGCAGCAGCAAGTGAGCATGTGCCCCCGTGGAGCTGCAACCATTCCACGGGAGGAGCTGGCGGTGGAGGCGGTGGCAGGGTCTCCCTTTGGTGATCTCCCTTCTGGCTTGAAGGGCAGCAGGGGCCAGTAGGGACCAGTATCCGCACTGAGGCTGGGCCTCCTCTATTGCTGCCTGCCCCATCAGGCGTAGGAGTGGCAGCCCTGGCCGGACCACTCCATCAGGCTGAAGTATCAGTGTAAATACCCGCTTCTGCCTCCTTTTATTTGCAGGGAATCTGAAGCATGTTGTTTAGCGGAGAAGGAAGGCTCAGGTTTCCACGAGAGCATTTCCCATGGGGAAGACGGCATGTTTATGTGAGCAGCTGGCGAAATTTGTGGCTGCTCGGGAAATTTGGAAGAAGTTACTGTTGGTTGGTTGATGGTTTTCTCTTTAAAGAAGAAAAGCTGCTGTGTACCACAAACACCATGGCTCTCCCCAGACACGTGTGGGCCCTCCGGCCACAGTCTTCCGTGGCTGGCAGGGCCTCCTTTGCTCCTTTCTCTGTCCTTTTTTAACATTGTGGAGTTTAGTCTCACAACTGGTTTTTGATGTTTTTTTAAGAGAGGGGCTGATCAGAGCTGAGAACGCTCGCCAGCTGGAGCCTTGTGCCCCATTGCCTTCTGGCAGGAGCACAGCTCCTGAGCTGCCCTCTGGGGAGCGGTGCCAGGGCAGGGGCTGTGCCTCTTACCCACAGAAAGGCCACAGGCATTGGGATTTTTCACTGGGATTATTTTTTTTTTTAATAAAGTATTTGAAATACTTCAGCCCTTTCCTTTCTTCCTGTGCCCACACTGCCTTTTCAGTGCTCTTTTTCCACAGGTGTTCAGCAGAGCTCCAATCAGTGCTGGAAAGCAAAGATCAGCCATTTCGTTTGTGTCTGTCCCTTCCAGCCCCATCACTTAAGGCAGTGCAGAGCCCCCCTCCCCGGGCAATGGGTGGGCTCTTGAAATGCTGTGTGGAGGGGCCAGATCCTGGGGATGCTCTCCAGAGTGTCAAGGGAGATGCAGAGCAGGGTGTCAGTTCCTGTCACAGGAGATCGTGGATGAACCTCTGGCTGCCTCAGTGCCCCATGGAGCTGCCACTCAGTGTCTCAGGAAGGGGACAGGTACACAGATACCTGGGGCAGATCCCTCCTAGTGCGTCCGGCGTTGGAGCCTGACCTCTCTGCCCTTGTCTCCTCCTTCAGTGGGTCTGTGGAGCTTGTATTTCTGCCGTTTCTTCATAAAGATGTCCAGGCACCATGGGAAATAATCTCCGGTTGCTTTAATTACATCACACTGGAATTAATAGCAAGACCATGGGACTCCAAGCCTGGCCTGGCTTTGTTTTGATCTCGTTGTTTTTCAGTGCTGATCCAAACAGGAAATCCAGCATGGAGCGAGTTCAGGCTCCCATGTCCCTGCAGGGTGACTCCTGACCCCCTCCCAGCTTCTCCCCCAGTGCCTGCTGCGGGGGGCTAGGGGGGACCAGCCTTGGGGAATGACCGCTGGCGAGGGGCTGTTGCTGCCATCAGCACAGCAAAGGCTCTTGGTTCCCGGGGAGATGCCAGCCCTGTGGATCGTTCAGCTGGGAGAAAAGCAGGGTCTGAGAGAGCAGACCAGCTGCCCCCCCGACCCAGCTCAGCGCCTGGCATGCTTTGTCCCCATGCTGGGCACTGCTGCCTGTTGGCTGTGGGACCTGCTTCAGGAACCACTGGGGAAAAAATAGAGGAAATGCCCCGAGGGTCAAACATCATGGCACTAAATAAGGGTTTGGTGAGGTGCAGGGAGCGTGTGGGGATAGGACTGCAGGGATATGGCACCCTAAACCAGGCAGGTCGCTCACCCACATAAAACAGGGGAAACTGAGGCACAGAGTAAAGCGTGTCATCTGCATCCATATCCATGGATGTGAGAGACAACTGGAGCTCAGCTTGGTGCAAAGCAAGAAATGTGCAAAGGGTGAGACAAAGGCTTGGGGTGTACCTCCTGCCCTCCCTCCACAGACCCCCTCCAGACAGCTGTGGGCACCAGCCCATGTCACCCTTGCCAGCCCTGGCACCAATTGAACCCTCTTCTTGCCCCCACCCAGGTGGGGTGTCCCAGCTTGGATGGGGTCTGGGGGTGTCCAGGCTGGATGGGGCGACATGGTGGGTCCCAACCTGGAAAGGGGGGACATGGGGGTTCTGCTGGGGGCAGGCGGTGCCAGGGCCGCTCCACCCCGTGCCATCCCTCCACGTGGCGGGTCCGGTGGCCCCCCGAGCCCGCCTCGCTGCCTCTCCCCGACCGCCGGCCCCGGCGT
>VZRU01013145.1:267-18960 GCA_013398155.1 Pedionomus torquatus
CGGTTTCTTTTTTTTTTTTTTTTTTTTTTAATTTTTTTAAGTGTAGAAGCAGTGACAAGCTTGCCCTGGCAGTTGGACTTGCATGGACATGCTGCTGGTTCTGTGAGTTACCTGTCATTGTTGTTTGAGTGTCGTGCAAGTGAGGCCGTAGCATCATTCTCTGGGCTGTTACACTGAAGAGTGGCAGCAGGCCAACCTACAGAACACAGAAGATGTTTAGAATAATTAGTGATGGAATACCCTTTTAAAATAATTGTTTGGGTTTATCTAGCACTCAATTGTAGTGATATCTATAGCTAAAAATAGGCAGGCCTCCTGTGTAATGAGTCTTGTAGTATAAATAGTTATGTCTGAATGACTGTTGTTACTTTTAGGATGTCTAAGATAGATGCTTTTGGGGGTTTTGCCAAATCTTCTCTGTGTTTGACTTCTTTTTTTCTGCAGCTAATAAAGTGGTTCTTGGCCTTTACATCATGTAGTTATGCAGTGACCAGAAGAAAAGCTTAGTAGCCCTTGCTGTCCACGGCTGGCACAGCAGGAGAGAATGTTTCCCACCTTCCCACTTTGACCTCGGACTGCCAGAGGAGTCCAATCAGTCCTGTCTCTTCCACAAAATTTCTGCTCTGTATGCTGACACGTTTGCAGAAATGTGTTGAGCAGTTAGCTTTCACAGGTGACTGTGCATCCCTTTTACTTTGAGGTGCTGTCCTGTTAATTAAGCACAGAGCTCCATTGGCTAGAATTGTCTGTGACAGTAAGTCCACAGTTTTCATGCAAAGAGGATAGAGCAGCTCAGGCATGACAAGGTTGTGCTGCTTGTGCCGGTGTGCTCATCTCTTGCCAGACATTTTGTCACAGTGTTCAGCTTTGCAAGGCTGGCCTCCTGGGATGCCTTTTCCAAGTTTGGTGCAGCATAAATGTGCAGTTTTTGCTTTCAGTTATCAAAACAAGGATTGTGTGAGGAATTTTCTCACATGTTGCCATACAATTTATCAGAACGTAACAGATGAGCTCTGGCCCTAACCCCTCATGCACATGTGCTTTTCAAAGTTTCTTTTCAGTAACCAGCATGCTGGCTAAGACTTCTCTGATGTGGCTTGTGTGTGAAGGCGCTGGCACCTCAGCTCACAGGAGAGCTGTGCAGCTATTTCAGCAGGGGGAGAATTTGCTTTATGAAGACTTGTTTTCTGAGAAGGTACTGTAGAGGACATTGTGCATAGTGTTTGAGGCAGGATGTGTCTCATAGCTTTACTTATGCTGTGCTTGACGTTTCTATATTTTCCTCTAGCTTACTCAGGTTTATCTGTTCTGATGAAGGTTTAGTGCCCTTTTGTGGGGTGTGTGTGATTCAGGAATGGAAACATATTATTATAGGCTTTCAGCAGCAGGCCTCTTGCTTGGTATGAGGATATAAGTCTTCTAGAGTACTTTTATCTTGTTTATTATAAGAAAATGGGACTTAGCTCACTTTTAAAAGCCAAGTCTGTTTTGACTTGAGTGACTAAAATCTTCTAAACGGATGGGCTTATTAGCTCTTTGTCATAGTTTGGGACTGCAACCAAGTTAGGTCCTGCTGCCCTCCAGCAAACTCATTTCTGCACTCAACATACTCCGCTAGTGCCTTTAGTTGTTTGCAGTCACCTAGTTAGAGATCTGCATGGGAACAAAGGTTTCCTGTTAAGCAGGGTGATGGCAGACACTTGTATTGAAGGGCCATGGAATAGACCAGAAATAGAACATGCCCTCTAAGCAACTTGGCATTAATGTTTTTGGGATGTCATAGAATCAAAGAATGGTTTGGGTTGGAGGGACCTTAAAGATCATCAAGTTCCAACCCCCCTGCAGGGGGGACACCTGGGCAATGCGGGACACCTCCTGGTAGATCAGGTTGCTCAAAGTCCCATCCGGACTGGTCTTGAACATTTCCAGGAATGGGGCATCTGCAACATCTCTGGGCAACATGTTCCTGTGTCTCACCATCCTCACGGTAAAGAATTTCTTCCTAATATCTAATTTAAATCTCCCCCCTTGCTACACTCCTTGTAGTCATCTGTGATACTCATTTGTGACTTGAGGAACTTCTAGGGATGGCAATAGTGAGTGTGCCTCTGATGGGGAATGCTGAACCAGCTGCAGGCACTGCAGCATATTAGTGCTTCTCTGTGTGAGGACAAGTTTTAGGCAAGGCTGAAATAGTCTGTCTCCAGGTGCTAGTCGTGAGTGTGGCCTCTTGCATTTGAAGTCAGTTCAGTGGATACAAAACCCTGACATGTTAGGTAAGGATCTTTGTACATTTAAGGACATGGAGTGATGAAGAGAGATGCAGAGCACTTGCTGTTTCTGCAAGCTCTGAAACCAGTTAAGTCCCTGGTTCCTTTGAAGCTGAGACCATCCAGCTGCCATACTGTGGATTTCAGTTTAAATACAAAAACACTGTGGTTTTGGACTGTATAATAACAGTAGAAACTGTTATTTATGTACCTTGGGTTTAAAGGAAATATCTCTGTAGGAGAAATGTTGAGTGACGAAAAAAAAAAGGCTTGGTGAAATGAATTATGTAAGCAAATGAAATCACATTTTAAAGCAAGTTTCTTTCCTATTTGCATGCAATCTGGCTGTTCTTTCCTCTTTCCTACCATTTAAACATCAGAGTGCATTTTTTCAATCCTTTTAGTGAATGTTGTTTATATGGTAGATATCAGAAATATTTGTTTTCACTATTCGAATCCTTGAAGAGGCCATCATCAGCCAGCGGAAGCCAGCTGTGAGTATCAGGATATGTAGGTGACCAAAGTAGCACATTCAATTAAAAAAAAAAAAATAAAAAAAAGAAGAAACCCATGTAACTCATAGTACTCTGGGAGTTGAGATTCTCATGGAGTGATGCTCAGTAGAGCCATTTTCTCAAGGGTATCTGATTACAAAGGGAATTGGGATAATTTTTACATTCTTTTCCTCTGGGTCAGCTGTGATGTTTGTCCATCCTTGTGCAAAGGGAATTCGGTGCCTCCACAAAAGCTGCGTGGAGGCACCTTGAGCCTCCATTGCTGGTGGTGACCGTGGGTCTGAGTCAGTGCTGGATTGCTCGGGGCTGTGACTCAGTGCTGTCCCCTTGGATGCGCAATCAGCCAGTTGCTGACAGAGCCAGGGAATAACGCGATTACAGAAGTGTCCTTTGTGGATGTCTGCTGGTTAGAGGCATCTGAGAATGTCTGGCTGCTTTGGTAATTATGTGTGTGTTGGTAAAAGTTGGTCATTACTCAGCTTTTATATGTGATACCAAGCATCTGTGGAGGTGCTGGGGAGCTCAGACGCCAAAAGTTTCTTTCCTTTGTACTTTACAGCATGGTGTTAAGGTTTTACATATTCGTGGGTGTTTAAATTTTGTTTAATTTTCTTGTTTTTTTAATTTATGTGCTTGAAGAGGAATGGTGCTTTGTTTTCCTTGGGGAGAAATTTCTTCCCTGGTGCTTTGGGTTGGGTCACTTTGTTTTTCTGTCTCTGAAACTGAGGATGCTCTCCATGCTTTTAAATGAGGATTGCCCTGTGAGCAAATGTTTTTATTGGGAATACTGCTAGCCTCATATGTTTCTGAGCTTGATTTCCCATTGCATGAATATCACACTGTCAGTACCTCTGGATAAAGTTCATCAACACAATGAAGAGTCCATCAAATTTGACAAGAGGGTAGAGGTAAGTGCCAAGAAGGTGTGTGAGGACAAGAATCTTTATGGAGGAAACTCTCAGATTGGCACTCTGCTGGGAGGAAAGCTGTTGGCTGAGTGCAAATACAATATTTGACATGAGAGGACCTTTGAGGTAGGAAGACAAGCAGGAAATCAAGTTTCATAAGTATTTCCAGTAGACACCGAGTATCTTTATTTTGCTTTGTGAAAGTAGTGAGGAGTGATCTGATGAGCAATCTCAAGTCATCTTAAGTGATAGATGAAAACAGAAGATTTTGAGCACCATGCCCCTACGCGTTGAAGAGAGGGGGAGATGAGTGAAGATTTTAAATTTCACTGTAAAAGCTTTTGCAGTTGTTTGGGAAAATGTCCTTTTATAGGTGTCATGTAACCACTTGGGTCGGGATTTTTCTGCACAGAGTGCTTTTGGCAGAGATGCAAAAGAAAAGTCTGCTCTGAGGACTGAAGAATGTCACCTTTTTCCTGTTTCCAGTACAGATTTAATGTATTTATACTGATGTTGTTTTCCATTTTGGTTTCTGAGGCTTTTCCTTAGTTCCTTAGTTTCCTTAGTTTCCTTATAGCTCAGGATATTCCTCAGAGGAATATCCTGAGGTATAAGCAGGAAATAGGTATTTTTTTAAATTAATCTTTTAGTTATAAAAAGAGATTCTAACAGAATGGAGCTCTTGGACTCATATTTGGTGTCTTGCAGGTAAGATGCTGAGTATCCTGAATGTTCTCATTCAGAGAAAACATGGAAGGAATATGCCATATTTTGAATTTAGAGGAAAATAGAAATCTTCCTCATTTGGTGATGAGTCTGCTGCCACGTGTCAGGGCGTACTCTCTGATTATCTTGTTCTCTGTTGCTTTTGTTACTATAATACTTAAAGTCACGTAAACAATTTTGTGATGGGCCTTTGGTAATATTAGGCTTGAGGACTGTACCAATGCCAATTTGTCATTGTTCCAAACTCTAAACATGCTAGCACTCTTAATTTCCCAATGGTTCTCCTCCCTCCTCCTTTGTGCTAATAGTTTTGTTGTACCAGCTCTGGGAAGAGATGAACTGTTTAAAATTTGATCAAAAAGAGAACAAACAAGTATGGAAAACATAATTTTCCCTCGTTTGCCAGATGTAGCATGTGAAAATGAAGTTTTTACATAGGGATTGTGAGGTAGCATCAACTAGAAGTATTTTTTCCCATTTAATCTCTTTAAGTTTCAAGATTTTCAGAGATAATTAGTACCTGCCCTTTCTATTCTGAAGGGCTTCTGCTGAAAGCATTCTGTATGTCTAAAATGAGGTTGATTTTTATTTACGTTGATTTACTCAGCTTCTCATCTTTATTAGCAAAAGACTCTTTTAAGTTTAAACTTTCACTGCCTTTTTCCTTGCTTAATTATACTATTTGGGCAAAGTTTGCTGGGAAACTATTAGAGGACAAAAAAAAGTATCTTTGACTTCTTTCTTTAGATTCAGATTTTAGAAAACTTTTTTTTTTGTTTTTCACCTCAAATATTGAGCACAGGTACTGAGTACTTAATAATAATGATAGACTTTATATGACTCCCAGTAAGAGCATAGTAGGTAGGATCTTTAATTCAAAAGCCCTATGTTGTCATTAATAAATTTCAAACATGCATGCAGATTAACTAGACTATAAATGTGGATGGCCCTAGCAGAAGACTTCAGCTAGGAACAATATAAACACCCAGGTACAGACTGTAAATCAGGAAATTTTTGCAGCAGAAACTACCATGGATCTGGGAGAATATTGAAGGAAAATATCTCAACAGGCTTGCCCTGTTCTTGCAGCAGCTGCCAAGGGAAAAGTATAGCTCACAAGATGATGAAGCTGTGGTGGTACAAACATCATGGATACTATTAGGAGGATAGTAAGGGAAAAGTGTGTACTGATCAAGACTGGACTAAAATAACACTTCAAGGTTGCTTTTGTCCTTAGAGTTACCATGCTTTACACATCTAAAGACAGAAGATCAGTAACGGTCTATTTAAGTCTCTGAAAAATGAGAAGAATGAAGAGAAGCTGATGACTTAGCTGTGCTGTTTGAGAGGAACTTGTAATAAAGCTAGCTGCATGGAGGAACCAGGTTTATGTCCTTTCTCTGCTGCCCAAGTTTTAAAGTTTGCTCTTGACACACACACACACACACACAGAGCTCACTTTGGAATACCAAAGGAGAAGGTAGTAACTTGGGTTGTGTCAGGTACTTACCCACTTTTTTATTCCTGGTGGCCTTTGGTCAAGTTTACACCCTGGAAAGAACTTTGCAGCAGGTATGTTATATGGGTATCCCACACTACAGAACTTTGCAAGGAGTTTTATGTGGGTAGAGATCTCCTTCATGATAGGTACTTAAGCTGTATGAGAAATAGCATTGTTTTCTCACTAAAATTTTGGTAGCTGAAACTTTTCATCTGGTTGAAGATCACCTTTTGGACACTGACTCCACATAGATTTGTAGCCCCTTGAACCTGTGGAGTCTGCACAAAGTCTGGGTACTGTTTCAGAGGTATGGAGCCACAGACAACTGTGAATTACCATCATATTCCATGTTAAACTGGAAAATTTGTTCCAGCTGTGCTAAAACATGCTCCTGGTTTGTGTTATTTTTTTCTCCTTAAGCTTTTCAGAGCAGCTGTGTGGCACTGCACTTCTGTTTTCTCCCCAGTACTGTGTCTTCTTTCGTGTCTTCTCTGGAGCCAGAGCCCTTCTCTTGGTTAGAATCACTCTTACAGCCAGCGAAGCCATCATTCAAGTGCTGAGAGCAGATTTACTTTCCTGGGATTTATGTGATGCTGTGTCTTGATAACACAGTGGAGCTGGAAATTAATGTGTAACTTGAACCAGTGATCCTGGCAGCTGTGTGTTGGGCGTGTGTGTTAACATTTTAATTTGGATTGGGAATGCGCTTTTGCCAGTCTCCTGCTTGTCTCCACCTCTGTGCTTCAGCTTGCATGGAAAAGCAAGGTGGAAGTGTGTGTTCAGGCTTCCTTCAGAGGACAATGAGCGCAGAGATGAGCTCAAGTGTCACATCTGCTTCCTGTAAGTTTGTAATTGGATTGTGCCTCAGTTGCTCATGAGTGTTCAGCCTTTGATTAATCAAAAGCTAAATTGGGACCCTTCATTGAGTTAGCAGCTCTTGAGAAGGTGAAACGGAAGAAGTACAGCTGGCTGGAGCAAAAGCATGGAGGTATGGTTGGGAGCACATGCGCCTGTGCTTCTGACAAAGTACAGGCAAAGGGGTAAAGTCTCCTAAACTAAGGAGCTTTTGAGAAAAGAGAAGATTTTCTGCACTATCTCTGTGATCTGCCTTACGTGCTTGGACCTGTGGGGGATAGAGCCCAGTAGCCTCCCCTCTATTTCATGAGGACTGTTAGGTCCTTCAATTGTCTATGAAGGCTGGTTTTTTCCCATGTTTTTGAACCTCTGCAAACATTTGGGGAAGCTAGGTTAAACCCAGATCTACTGTTTTCCAGGATGATGATAACACATTGGAAATACTTTCCACGTATGCAGAAGGAGCATTAATCTGAAAGCTTTTGGATAATTTATCCCCGTTAATGCTTTTATATCAAGGTTGATTTCCATAGACCTCAGCACTGATAAATGCAGATAATGAAGGATAGTGAGTACTACTGTAGCCATGTCTATCCTTTTCTGGTGCAGCTTAGGTTCTCTTCTCTTATCCCCTAAAAGCTATTCTTAGTAAGTGGTTGCTTTTTTTTTTTTTTTTTTTTTTTTTTTTTTGTTTTTTGAATTGAGTGAGTATATAATCAGTATTTCATTCACTGTCCTTACATATGCTTAAATATAGTATTAACGTAATCTTCTTAAATGCTTTTCTTCCTGCTGCTCCTTAGTTCATAAAGGAACCAGGTTCACTATTAATAAGATCTGTGAATGAATTTGCCTGGAAGTAAAATAGTTCTTTCGGGCTTTGGCTTGTATTTGTTGCCAAGATGATAATTTATTTATACTTTTGGAAGATAACATAATTCTTCATGCATATAACTTCTTGTATTGTGCCATCCCCGTTTATTTTCTCGGGCAGTGTCAGGAGTAATTTTTCTGTGTATACATTCCTTAGATACAGTCTGTGAAATGTGTTGGTTTTTTTTTTTTTTTCCTGTATTGGAACTAAAAAGACTGTCTTGTGCAAACCTTCTAGTTTCCCTTTTAGGAGAGTTGATCGACATCTATCTGTCTCTTCCTGCAGAAGCTTCGCAAGCCTTCCCTCGGGTGTAAAGGCCGGCTGAATGGTCGCGGGGTCCGGGAGCGCGGAGGGAAGGTTGTCCTGCAGCTCCGCGGGCGCGGCTGCTGAGGAGACGGTGTGGGCGGCCGCGGGTCCGGGCGGGAGCTCGGGAGCTCTCCGTGGTGCCGAGCGGGCCGCTCCGTCCCTCCGCCGAGGTGCCGGCGGTCGTGAGGCAGCGGCCGGTGAGGAATCGTGTTGCCTGCTCAGAGGCTTCACTCTGCCTTGCTGGTTTCAGTGTGTTGGATCTGTCGACGGGAGCAGATCTCGTGTCTTGGTTTGGACGTAGAGTGCTCACCCCGATTTGCCAAAGGGATAAAGTCTGTGTGGTTGCTGTATTCAGCGGATCTGCTCCTTGCTCTGTTAAGAGCTTCAGCACACCCGGAACGTTGAGCCATGGTGGCATTTCCTAGAGGTTGAGTGTATGTACTTCTTAAATAGAGTTAGTGTTCCTGTAACTTGATATGTTTTTCTCAGCCCTTCCTTCTCCAGTCACTGAATTTCAGGTCATGATGGTTAGTGTTTTTGTAGTCCAGGTAATACTTGGCAGTGTTAGACAATATTCCCAACTCTATTGTTCCTTTTCCATTGGCCTTCTCACACCTTTTTCTCTTAGGCAAAACTGTCTGCTTTTCATGTTGGGTTCAGATTTAACCAGCAGGTGAAATCTTGGATGAAAATGACCCATATGCTTCTGAGGCCATTGTTGCCAGCCCTGTTATGAATGTATGCAGCTTCTCAGCATCAGTGTCCTTGCTGGCTCTTCAGCATAAGTCTACTTCAGGTTCAGAGTTGACCTTTGTTCTGCTTTCAATTTGTTCTTTCCTCAATAACTCATTCAAGAGATTTACTTTAAAAGCAGGTTGGCTTTACAGTTTCAAGCAAGCTTCACTGATAGCTGTGAGGACATTTTCTAAATAGCTGCTCTTGATTGCTTTGACTGAATGTGGAAGAGCCTAGAAATACAATATTTGATTCTTGCAATAAAAGCTCTATTGAGGAATATGGCTATTGACAGTTATTCTCTTGCCAGAGTGTTGCCTGATCTCAGCTGCTTCAAATCCTAAAGACAAAAGAAGGCGAATATTTTGAAGGTCATAGCCTTTACAATGCAGTTGTAGAAAGGAGGGAAAGGAATTGTTCTGGTAGCTCTCAGCGTAACATAGCTACTCTCCTTAGCATTAGCTAAGGTTTTGGTACTGGTATTTGTGCTACTCCCTGGCTTGAGTACGTTCCTTGTCATCTTCTAGTGGTTTCTTGCTGAGGTTCGGTACATTGCTGTAGTTCACATGGGACATAAAGTGTCAACAAGCATATTAATCGGGACAGCATAGTCCCTTTCTCTGGGAAGAGGTAGGAAGCACTATCACTGTCCACTTAGCTGCAGGCTTACTCTGATTGGGAGGCAACTAGTCAACAGACTGTCCTGACAAAAGTGTGAGTGAACCGTTTGAAATTGCTACATGAAAGTATTTGCTACTTTTGCTGTTGAGCTGTAGCCATCATCTTGTGTAATTCTTAACTATACCCATAATTAGCTCTTTGTTTGCGGAGTATTGGGGCAGGTTGATGCTGATGGTTCTTAGACTTATACAGGTCCCTCTGTTACGGAGGTATGATGGTTGTCCAGTGGAACATGTAAACAGAACTGCCCTCCGAGCAGTCTGAAAACAGCAGCACTACCACTCCTCTAGCAATATACAGAGTTCTGGGAAAGTGAATATAAATGTGTTATTTTTATATCCACTGGTACTTAAAATGCATGCAAACTCACCTTGCTCCAGCAGTTTACTGGACTTCAGGTGTACATTGTCCTGGTAGCACTAGTAATGAATACTAATTTGTGTGCTGTGAGATAATGGTGAAGAAATTATTGGCTTTTAGATCTGTGTTAGGAAGCTGCTGTTCTTACTGAAATTTTTCACTTCTGAGAAGTAAAGACTTGGTCTCTTGTTCAATGTATGTTTACGTTGTTTAGGTTATCCTTCAGAGAACTGCAAGCTCCCTTTATTTCTGAATCAATAGCTGCTTATTTACTCCACAGAAAATGTATGCAGTATATGCATATATATGAAATACATGCATATGTATATTTTTTTAATGTTCAGTACTTTGTCCAGAATAAAAATTTCAGTCTTAAAAGAATTCAGATCCAGTAAAAGATCACTCAAGTAGGTGTATATAATCTAAATTCCACTCAATAGCCTGGTTTCTTCACATATGAACCAATGTACTCTTGCATTGGTGCCTGGGATTGCTTAGGTATTCTTGATTGCATTACATAGCTCTTTCACTCTGTAGTTCTGTTGTAATGAACCTGAAGCAAATTTTATGCCTTGAGTTACTTGCTCCCCTGTGTTGGTGTGTAGGGGAATTACAAATTTCCCTCCTGTTGCAGGACCAGATCCAACACAGTCAGTACAGAAGCGGTGCTCATATCTATTAATCTCTTGCACTTTCTAAATTCTTGAGGACCTGTGATGGGGTAATATTTAGACTCTGTGTGGGAGGTGGCAGAGATGCAGGAGGGAATGTGGTAGTTTTACAGGTATATACATGCCCCATGAGGCAGGGAGGATGGCAGTAGCATCTTGTACCACAGCAGGCAGCTTGGCTGGCACTGCAGTGCTGTGATTTTGGTTGGGTTGGAAATGCAACACAGCAGGAGGATAAGAGACACGGCTGTCTGGTTTCCAGCAAAATAATGGGAAAACACCTTTTGTGTCCCAGGTCAAAGCTGGTTTCCCTCAGCTTTTTCATCCTTCCTTACCCCCAGATGAAGGCTGGCTTCCCTCAGCATTTTCCTTCCTTTCATAGGCAGTGGTAGATGATGCTTGGGGCTGGCTGTGGCTTGGTGCTACCCAGCTGCTGCCCTCCCGTGGCATGTGTGGGATTCTAGACAGCTTTCCTCCTCCTTGAGCCATCTGGAAATGTGTTCTGAAGGGCTGTAGAAAAAATGAAGGTGCTCCTGGCTAATTCAGTGTAGTCCTTGATCCACTGTCATCTGCAGCATGTTATCAATTCTGCCTGAGAAGCATCAGTGATTTCTTGCATTCCTAGAAAAAGCCTCATTTGATTCTGTGCAGCACCCCCTTCCAGGACAGGTAATTGCTTCCCTTTTTTCTTCTCACTCAATTTGGCACAGTTGTACTTTGATTTCTTCTTTTAGACTGAGTAGCTCTTGGGAGACTTCCCTTGAATTCCCTGTGCCACATATCACCCTGTAGCCCTTCCCTATTTGCCTTCTGCTTTAAAATGCTATTGATTTGCATGAGATGGCAAAGATGTGCAGGGTACTGTTTGAATTTTGACATACTTCCTGCAATGACAAATTTCTGATATAAATAATTCCCTTGTATTGGTAAATTTTCCCCAACAAAATATCCCCTCTGGCAGGACCCTGTCCTCTCTCTTTTTAAGCTCTCTCATTCTGGAAGTTGCCATAATTTCTGCAGAACTAGTTAGTTATTATGGTGGTCTATCAAATACTGTATTGATTTGTTTTTATTGATCTGAGTGGTATTAACTCCAACTCCGTCACTTCCCCATCTGACTTATGGTGGTGACTCTTGTGAAAGATGTGCAGTTTCTTGATGGCAAAAGCCATTTGATAATCTAGGTGAGGTCAGCATGCCTGCTTCTAACCCATGCTTCAGTTATGCACTAGAGATTTCTAGTAAATGATAATGCACCGCTTGACTGCTGGGCTCCCATTGAGGCATGTGGTCCTCTCTGAAGCTTCTCCTGCTGTTGCTCAAAAAATCTTTTTTTATTCACCAATCTTACTCAATGTTTGACTCAACTAATATACAGAGGAATTATTCCCATTCAAAGTGGTTATTTTCCTTTTAAAAATATTTTTTTGCATCTTCTACGATAAATATTTCTCCAACTTTCCCAGTTATCCCAGTTATAAGTCTGTGTTGCTTATGAATCTGCAAAGCAATTTTGTGGGGTCAAAATTAAGTTCCATCACAGCAGTAACACCAGTACAGACTTTACAATACCTAGGGAATACAGATACGGACAGCAGCAGAGATGAAAGTAAGCAGGGAAGTAGTGAAGTTGAGGAACTGATATAGGAACAACAAAAAAAACCCTACCAAGATGTTGTAAGTAGTCTAAATAATATTAAAAGTAATTTCTGAAGCTCAATATGTGTAAATGAAATACCATTTCTCTCACCTATTAACACTTAGCTTGATTAATTCATGGCAGTAAAAAAACAAGTGATGTATTTTTGTCCCTTTTTTTAAGACTGAGATTTCTTAACCCCTCTTTTTCAACATGACTACTAGTAGCTGTTACTACCATAGTACAGTTTTGTATCTACCATTTAAGTAACTCTGACCCCCTGCTTTCAAGGAAGACTAATGAATTTTGAAAGAATTCTGTCTATAAATGCACAAGGGTGGAGAAGCTGCCTACCCCAAAAATAACTGGAAAGGAGCAGCTTTTAGCGTAAGAACCAGGAGATTAGCTACCTAGGAACTAATGGGAAATGGTATTTGCTGTGATCTGTGGTAGTTAAGTCAGAGAAGTGGTATTTTCTCTGCTAATCAGGTGGAGAGACAACTCCAAAGTTCCCATGAGGTTATAAAAGTGACAAATACTTTGGAGAATCGTATCACCCAGCTTTTGTTGAGAAATACCGTTGTGCCCTGCCATATCATTGTTTTGATTTTTGGGGTCATCTAGATCCTGTATTCAGGGTGTTTTGCTGAACATTATAGACACAAAATCTGCTAGCCATGAATCGTAATTTCAACTTCAGCATGTGCTGAGCTATGTTTTCAGTCTTAAATGCTGCATTTTAGTTCCCTTTTGTTTTTGTTGGATTGGCCTTGATATTGGTAGCCAGCCTTTGTTCCACTGTGAAGGGAAAAGCACAGCCTGATGTTTAAGGGATCTGCATCGTCACATGTGCTAGCTCAGTAAGTGCCCGCTGAGTGCTAGCCCAGCTGTGGCTGCACTGAGAGCTGCATCAGTTGGAGATGTGGTGCGTAGCTGTAGCGGGTGTTGCAGCTGAGTAAAGCTGACCTGGTTGGGATGCTCCTGGAAAAAAGCACAAGCACTATGGGAATCCCTATGCTCTGGGAAGTGATCTGGCACTGTATATTGGCTCAACAGCCTACAAACAGTGCAAAGTGGGTGCCCTGTTTACTTTTTGGCATAAGTTGGGAGAAGCACTTTTTATTTCATATGGACCAGTGAAGTGAATTTTTTCAGCTCTCACTGCATTTTGAACATCTGTGTTTCAAGATTACAGTCCTTTAACCAGTTCAGGTCTGTTATACAAATTTTTTTAAATGCAGCTTTTCAAACACAAAAGCAAAGAAAAAATTTATTTTGTATCTGGATCTTTTATCACTGACTGATTAATTCTCCCCCTCTTAAAAATATTTATAGTTTCAGATCTGTCTTTCTAGGAGATTCTTTGGGAACACTTCATGTAATTTAGTTAATAGATAAAGTAGGTAGAAGTATTTCTGTTCTCATTAGCCTCACTTCCTTTGGTTATCAGGAACATCTTTTAATACTCAGCAAAAGAGAATATTATCTGAAAATGTATTTGTCAAACTTTATCTGAACTCAAAAATCTTCTGAATATGAGTGTATGAGTTATTTACTGATGGCTTGGCCATGGGAGTAATCTATTAAAATTGTCTTCTGTAATTTTGAGTCTGCATCTTGATATACTTGCAAATTTTAGTCAAGTTGCTCTTAGCTGTGGTTTCTGCTTGAGAATCGCAACATACAAGGCTGTTCAAACCTTTTACTTTATGCAAGTAATGCAATCCAAGGGTCTTTTCTGGACATGCCATCCTGACCTGTGCCTGGGTCGTACCAGCATCCTCCCACCATTCTTCCTTGTCATACCATCACTCTCCTTCTGCCCTACCCATACCCTACCTGGTGTTTCCATTGCTGGTCTTGTCAGACTCAGAGATATATTACAATTTCTTGGGTAAGAAGGTGGCAAGTATAATTTCTGCACAATGTGGCTGTAAAGTGTCTGATGTTCTGTAATGGCAAGCACTCTGCACATCAGAGTGGTGAGTGGAAGTCAGATTTTACACCATAGGTGTGATTAGTGGTTTCAGTGTGGGGTTTTTTGGCTTTTTTTTTTTTTTCATACAGATATTTAATATCGAATAACACAAAGAACTACTCTGGAAGGTACAGTTTGAGTCAGTCTTGTGGTCGTGAGATCCTGGATAGCCAGCTGCAACTGCCAGGTCCTGAGAAGAGCTTCCAGAAACACAGAAGACTGACTGTGAATTTAGCTTTCTCAAAAGTTAGCTATAAATTCTTCAAATACACTCATATTTGTAGTGGGGACAAAGCAAAAATGTGACTTTTAGAGGTGAAAGGTAATGCTTTCATATTCTTAGATGTCTAGCAGGTGGTTATTCTGGAAACACTGTGGTGATGAGGTACACACACAAAAATCCTGCCATGATGGAAATGGAGACTGTTGACAAGACTTGAGTTACAAATGTGGGGTGCTTTGAGTTCAGGCCTCTGCGTGGAAGACAACACAGTTTCAGGTGCAGGCATTGGGGTTTTTTGGCTACCCAGCTGCAATGAGGCACTTTGCATGATCCCCCTTTCCTTGCCTTGTGAGGCAGGGCAGGGGCCATCTATTGCCTGCAGATAGGTTGGAGACCTTGCTCCTGGTCCAGCCCCAAGGCAGGGCTGTGCAAACAGCTGCAACCAGACTTCAATGGTCAGGGAGAGCAGTGTCCTCAAGTATGTTAGTGATCCTGTGTGCAAGAGAAGGGCAAAAGTTACAGTTCTGTGCAGCCTTTTCCAGCTCTTCCTCAGCTCACTTGGAGCTGAGCCCCTCTCCTGTCCCTGCATCACTCTCCTGCAGTCCTTGGCTCTACCCAGAGCACAGAATGGCTGTATATACTTCAATAGGGAAGCAGAGAGAAAACAACTGATCCAGAAACATGACTTCCAGCTAATCACACCCCAGTCCTTTATTTGGGAAAACAACGTGATTTGGGTTTCTTCTGCAGGCTTTTAACTTCCCTGTGCATGGAGTTCTTGTAAAGTGCAAGTTAAAGCCAAAGGATTAAAGAGGTCTGAAATCCGTAACATTTATTTCGCTCCTGCTGTTGGATGCCCTGGCTTTTAGTACATGGGTTCTTGTTTCCTCAGTTTAGTTTGTATTTCCTAGCTTTTTGTGTGCAATGGATACAGCTTCATGTCGTTTCTCCTGGTGGGAGGGAGGAGGCTGTTGGTGAGCTGCAGGCTGATGGAGAATGCTTAGCATCATGATTCATATCAAAGGCTAAGTCTAAAATGTGCGCTAACGATATCTGTGTTAAGCCCTGTTTCCAGCCTGTGCATTTTACCCTAGTGTACACCTTTTACTGAAGTAGCAGTACCCTTTTCTGCTATTTTATCTTCATATATGCATTATAAACTGCAATCAATTTGCCTTCTAATCTGCTTACTGATAAAATTAATTATTTTTAATTAATTAAAGTCTTTGGCTGGGCTGCAGAATATGATTTTTTCCTGCAGCCAGTTGTATGTGTTAGGTGTGCCTGTGCCCCTTAGATCTTGTCTACAGGAAGGGTTTTTAATCTCTTTTGTGTCACTTGTTCTCTTTCAGGTGCAGATAGGTAACCCCTAGCCTGAGGGTCCTGCTTTTAAATCCAGCAATAAATAGTGCTAGTTCTTCAGGCTGTGGAAGTAGCCTGGGAGCTCCTAGCGAGATGTGTCTTTTTACCAGGCTCTGTGTGGTGCAGGCATACTTCACTACATCTTTGTGAATTGCTGGTCTGTCTCCCAGTTATGTCAGCAGCTGCTTGTTACAGCCACCCACTGGGTGGCTGGAAGCAGCTGAGTGATAAGTATTTTGCATCTTTTTACTAAACACTGTTTTCTTAGGCATTTTTCTGAAGTCTAATGTTAACGTGCAAGGTGCTCATGCTTATCTTTGCCTTAGGGAAGAAGTAAGAACAAAAATGTTCTGAACTCTTGTTCTTGTTCTGAACTCTTAAAAATATTTCTTGTTCTGAACTCTTAAAAATATTTCTTGTTCTGAACTCTTAAAAATATTGCTGCTGTTCAAATGAAGAAATGTTTGTACTCTTCTAGTATATGCTGTGTATATGTAGAATAAGCGTGCAGGAGGTTTTTACAGGTATTTTTTTCCAGAATGTGTTAACCAGAAACTCCCAAATTTCTCACCATTGCAGAGACAACAGCTTTCAGCGCTGTTCTTGGTTGGTGCAGGCATGTCTGCATCTTAGTGGAACGTCTTCCAGTGCCAAAATTGGTTGGCGTGGCTGGGACAGGTGAGTTCTTGTCCTGTGTCCATAGCCTAAATTCACATCCACAGTCTCTCTGTAGTCCAGACTTACCCTTTTCTTGTAGATGTTGTGTCAATAGTACTAATATGGATCAGAGAAATTACTTCCAGTTAGTTTCTTAAATTACTTTGTATTTCAAAAGTTGCTGCTTAGTTTTGAGATTGCACCATTGTACTATTTCAGTTTGACTGATGTTTAAAACACATGAGTAATGTAAAAGATTAAACATTAGCTATAGTGAAGTCACAAAAAACAGTATTAAGGCCTAGATTCACCTGAAGACGTTTATTGTTATTTTGCTCATGTGAATAAGTTCTTTGGCTTCAGTCACATTCTCTTCTAAGGTAACTGCTGTTACACATGGAATGTCGTGATCCTGTAGAAAGGAGGAGAGGCATTAAAATCTTTGATTTTGAAATAGTGTTGTTTCAGTATTGAAATTTTATATGGAGGCTTTAGGCTGTCATAAATAACCAATAAACAATCAACACATTGTTAATATACTTTTTCAAATGTATGGGATCACAAAATTAAAAATCAGAAATGAAAAATTCCTTGCTGATATTGTATGAATATGTGAAACCATTTTTGGTGAGAGAATGTTTGGAAAAATAATTTATAGCTGTGTTTGTTCCTGAGGAACACATTTAAATCTTTGAGTGTTACAGAATAAATGATAGATGTAATCTTATTTGATAGTTGCAGCAAAAGGAGTAATAGCTCGGATATTACTTCATTGAGTAGCATACCTTTTTTTTTTTTTTTTTTTCCCACAGATAGTAACCTGATTCCTGTTGCTTAGCAGCTGCTGAATTTTCATAGCTTTTGAAGTGTCAATGAACTTGGTTTCAGTGTTTTACAAACAGATACTTTCTACGCATAAATTCAAAAAAAGTTTGTTCTATGCCAAGTGGCAGCTTTGTACCGCATATAAGCTGCCCTTACTGCTTTTTCTAATTGCAGCATTTATGTCCTTTTTGTCCAAAACTCTTTTTTTATTATGCTAATCAGTTGCTAGTCTTTCCTAATTTATTTTAAGATTTTAAGTGAGCAATTCAAAGGGGTTATAAGGATCATGATTTGGATTTGGACTATTATTAATACAGTCTGATAAATTAAGGTACGTACCATCATAGATGTCAAATTGTTTCTTTATATTTAGGTGGAAACACTATTTCTGGAGAAAAACTCAGTTCTGCAGTTGTGCTGTTGAACTGCGTTTATAGTTTACAGCAGAGACTTTTCCCCTTTGTGTATGAGATGGGTCATGCCTTTTATTGGAGGCTAATGCTACAGTTTCTGGGATTGGCCGCAAAATCTTTCATAAAGGCATCTCTTCACCATGTTCCCTTAGAGAAAGGAGCAGAGGAAGAGTGGGACCAAAGCCCTAATAGCCTGGAGGCACCCTTTCCTTTGGAAATTGGTGGTGACAGTTTGAAGTGGAAAAGATTCCTAGTTAAATGAGAGTAATTATAGAATCATGTAAGTTGGACAAGACCTTCAAGACCATCAAGTCCAACTGTAAACCTAACACTACCAAGTCCACCACTTGAAGATGGTACAAAAAGTACCTGGAAGGACAAATCCTAGAAATTAAATACAACCAACTGAAAACCCCACAATCAGCTGCTTTTGCTTTGCAGCTGGAGTGTGTTGGCACTCGCTCGTGTCCCAGCAGAGGAATGGGTGGATAGTTCAGGCTGTAATAAAGGTTTCTGCTAGCTGCTCATCTCAATCTGAGGCTGAGAGGCTAAAGCAAGTCTATTTTAATTAATTAAAAACCTAGCTCTTCTGTTGCCTAGGGAGGGTGTAAATCACTTAGCAAAAAACTATGGCTGTATCTGCATGAAAAATATACCATCTTTTGAGTTTCTTCTTTGGCCTCTCTGTGAAATGTCTTGACTCAATCTCCATCAGGATGTGAACTGAGGAATGCAACTGGCTTTCCATCTCTAAGCAGTGCTATTTCCTATCCCAGTGTTAAAATTGGAAGAGCAGAGGTTGCTGAATTTAACATACCTGTGTTTCTTGTTGTGTGGATGCATGCAGTTGAGATGCCTTGGCAGCTTACCTGTGTTTTTCAACATCAGTAAAATAAATGGGAAAGTAAATCTGTAAAGAATGGAAGTAATGGGTGGTGGTGAGTGCCTCTGGATAGTTGCCTTCTGACATTTGGGTGGTTCTTGCAGGTTTCTGTCTTGAGATGGTACCTCCTGTCCTGTGTGGGTGGTGAGTGTTTTGGAGGTCTCTGTAATCAGCCATCCTATTTTTCCCCCGAGAACTCAATCAATGCTCCTAGCATCTTGCAAATCTAAAATATATTGGAAACTATATTGGAAAATATGTAAGTTACTAGAAGGGAATGGGGATTTTTTTTTTTTTTTTTTTTTTTTTTT